>CM057456.1:165630000-165865000 GCA_016271365.2 Neoceratodus forsteri | reverse complement strand
ACTCTACTAGAAGACCCCCAGGAAGGGAGAGACTGAGAAGACAGCAGCCACTGAAGGGCAGCCTGATGTGATGGACCAATCCCCCCCACCAACCTACCAAAGAAGAATCTATCTCAGTGGAATGACCTCAGTCTGTCATACTCTTCACAGTGTGTTCTGATGACTATCTGAATATGAGAACACTGAATGGTCAGTTTTAGTCCATTTGCTCTTCTATGTTTTTAAACGACCTTCCCTCTATCCTTTGTGAAATCTAATGTATATCATTATCTTGATTATGCAGTAGTATAGGACAGGAAACTCTCTGGAAGATTGCAACCAGAGTCTGCAAGATTATTTAGATAGACATGATGCCTGATCTATAAACAAGCTAGCACTGAACAACAAACAATACAAAATGATTCTATTTTTGGAATGCAACTACAGGCATTTCATTGATACTACACTTACTAGTATAAAAAGCATTCCTATAGAAATATATGGCAGAGTAAAACAATACAGGGACATCAGGGCACACTTGATGGACTAAGACGTTCTCTGTCTTTAACCATCTATGTATCCATTAGAGCTTCAGGTATCTTGATGTCTGGCTTGACCCAAGCATCTCCTTTGACTTTTATACGAAACTATCTTGACGACCATACTATCCATCAGAAACAGAGAGGGCCTTAGAAAGAAACTGATATTGATCTGACAGACCAGAAAATGGCTCCTAATACTATATCTCCTACCTAATTAGAGAAAGCTTATATTACCTTTAGGACACCCAGCACCTCTACAGTGCACAAGCACCAACTCTGCAGATTTGCCCTCAACACAGATACAAGTGTATCCTTCTTTGTGACAACACTGCAGGTATTATCCTTCTCTGCTCAATATATGTTCATTGGTGTCATTGTTCCCAAAGTTCAGGCAGTGAGAGGAGACTGCCCAGGCAAATTGGTGTCATCAATAACGGTTTTTGGAGATTAGTCATGACTGACTATTGTTAATCAGCAAATATTACCATAAGATCACCAAAGGAGATCATGATCTAAAGTTCATCATCATCTAGATCATGATTTAATCAAACTTGAACTTTCAAATCAACAACTGATGATTACTGATTATTTTTGTAAGCTTAAATCAGCATGATGGTTGTTGATGATCTGTGAATGATCAAGTGATGATCATTATGATTATATTTATAGTATATGTTAAGGGTTTGTTGTGGCTGGAAAAAGATGGTTTTCCAAATCCTGTTGTAGGGCAGTTCAAAGGTCACAAAAGTTGTTGTACTATCGTTCTGACGTCACATCGATAGTACAACAACTTTTGCCCCTTGAGCTCCTACCTGATTGGCGGAAACAAGAAGTGATTTTAAAAATGTTTTCTAAAATGGTGGATTCACTTAGTGAGCAGTCAGGCAAGCAGACAGCGTGGACAGTAACCTAAGATAGTTTGGACACAGATTTTCACAGTCAGCGCCATGTGTCAAAACTACCAGTCTGTCTTTTTTTTGTTTTGTTCTAAATTACCGGGGGCTATAAATCATGGGTGACAGGAGCAGAGCAGGACTGTCATGAAACCGGATTCAGGAGCAGAGCAGGACTGAACTGAGGAGAGGTAGCGTTATCACAAGGCATGATACCTTGAGAAAGTTTCAATGTTTTGGAGAACCATATACTATATAAAACAGTGTATGGTTGTCCATACACAACAGGCTATGTTGTGTATGGGACAACCATACACTATTCTATGTTCAGTATTATAAGATTGCAAGCCACAGAAGTAATACTTAGAGTTGTATTTGTTAATTATGAAAATAAGAATGTCACATCAGCAAAGACAAATTATTTATGAATTATAATGTAAATCATATATGAAGTAAAATGTTAATCTCATTAGGAAGAGCATATGCAATGTCTGGTATAGGATACATATTTGCATACCTAATTTGCATATTTCAGCAGCACAGTAAATATGGAACAAAACAATGGTAATTTCCATTTTTAAATTAATTTTGCATTGACAATATTAGTTTGCAGACTATTAGGAAAGGTTTTGAGCATAAACTAAGTACTTTTAGGAATGCACCACAACCATAAAAGGAACCACTTAATGGGGATATATAAACCAATATGAGCCTTTCGAACTCTAGTAAGATGTGAGGTATCAGAGTAAGTATGTTTGAAAGCAGTAGGCTTCTTGAGAAAAGAGATCATAACTGATCATTCCAGTAAAGATGTCTAAATACAAGATATATTCCAAAAGTACAGGGAAGAGATAAAGTGCATTTTTAAATTTATTTCTGTAATCTTGACCATGGGCAATCATGAAAAATCACAATGATATGAGATCATCATTAATCACAATAACCATCTCCATAACATCATGGTTTTTGATTGGCGGCCATTTAAAATTGATGGCTAATTGTTATTAATGATGATCAAAGTGATGGTTTTTGAAGCTTAAACATGATCTCTGAACATAACTGAATAATGATCATTCATGATACATCATTGAAAAATAATCATCTTTTCAGCTGGATAAGATACAAACAAGACAACTCATGGTGTGACTGCACCCACTATAAAAGTTGTATTCCATCAAAGACACAGAGTGGATACCTGGAGACTGTCAAAAAATAAACAGAATTTCAAATTGCATAAATGGGGGAATGAAGAGTAGATCAAAGGAAGCAATCCTACACTTTTGGTCCCAAATACAGTTCTGTAGTATAATATTATATGTAATTATAGTACCCTCCGACACTGCAAACATTCCAACACTACAAACACAATTAAAACCAAACTTGAAAAGGTGCAATGTAGAGTAACAAAGATGATTAGAGAGCAGGACACAGACCTTGTGGTTATCATATCTGATTACCTCAAAGTGGTGGGGCAGTGTGACAAGGCAGTGGGTAGGGCCAGTGGGATGGTGGTGCATAGAGAGCGCCATCACCAGCAGGAGGAGTGAGGTGATATTACCACTATATCAGTTGCTGGTGATACCTTACCTGGTCTGCTGCGTACAGTATGAGACTGCATCTCACAAAGGACATAGACAAGATGGAGGCAGTCCAGAGTAGGGCAATGGAAATGGTGCAGGGGTAATATCAAAAGTCCTATGAGACAAGTGACGGATATCAACATGTACACCCTAGAAGGAGGGGGACATGAAAGAGACCTACAAGTACCTCAGGGGGGTAAACAGGGTTCAGAAGAGCAGTGTACAGTATTGCAAATGAGGAGGTGCACCAGGACAAGAAGGCATGCAATGAAGCTGGATGGGGAGAAGTTGACGAGGGATGCGAGGAAGTACTTCTTCTCTGAAAGAGCAGTGAACACCTGGAACAGTCTGCCAGCATGTCTAAGCATAAGGGAATATTGGTAAATAGGCAGGAGGGAGGGTCAACGGAGACCAGGTAGTGTCGGCAGAGATGGAAGAGGCAAGGAATATCTGGGCAGACTGGGTATGTCAAGCAGTCCTGTTCTGCCAACAAGTTCCACATTTCTATGTTACACATGCCTTACTCTGACACTGTCTGGTCTTAAAACAGTAAATAAGTCCATTTAGCTATTTTACAGTGCATCTATGTCTTTTATTAGATTACTATTTGTTTCATTCTAATTTTGCTGTGGGCATTTTTCCTTTTATCTCCCATCTATGGTCCAGAATTTAATCTACTGTACATGACAGGTAAATACATAACACTGTCCCCTTGTAGTTCAAATTTCTGTCAAGAACAGAGTCTGAAGTTTGAACTATTAGAGCAAAGAGACCAGTTGCACTTAGGTGACCCTTTGGCACTAGCCGTAGGTATAATAAAATTATATGGCTAGTGTATATATATATATATATATATATATATATATATATATATTGCACGAACAATTTACTGATAATTTAAGTGCTATCTAATCTGTGTTCTTGAAGTTTAAACTACCATGGTCAAGAGATGCATTTAACAAATAAGTACTACAACTGAGTGTCAAAAGAATTGGAAAAGGCCATGCAGAGGATGTCTTGTATTTGGATTTCAGTAAGGCCTTTGATTCCATGCCACAAGGGGGGCTGGGGGGAGCTGGAATATACGGAGGTGGGAACAAAGATGGTAAATTGGATCATCAATTGGCTGAAGGGTAGGAAGCAAAGGGTGGTGGTGGTGGTGTTGGGGGAACTCTCATCACCGAGGGATGTGATGAGTGGGGTGCTGCAGGGATCTGTGCTGGGATTGGTGGTGTTCGGTTTTCATTGGTGATATCTCCCACAGGGTCTGGAGTAATATCAGTCTCTTCATGGATGGCACAAAGATGGGAGCTGTGGTAGAGGACATCGAAGGGTGGAGGAGGTTGTAGGAGGACCTAACCAAACTACAGGAGTGGTTAGACACATGGCAGTTGGGGTTTAACACCAAAAAGTCCAAGGTATTGCACTTCAGGGCTAAGAACCAGGGGAGGAGCTATTGGCTGGGGGGTACAGCTGGAATGCACTGAGGAGGAGAAGGATCTAGGGGTGCTCATAATAGGGAGAATGAACAACTTGGCTCAGTGCAGGAAGGTGACAGCAAAAGCCAACAGGATGCTGGGGTGCATAGCGAGGGTTATTTCCTCTAGAAATAAGGAAGTGATCCTGCCCTTCTACAGGTCGCTGGTCAGGCTGCACCTGGAATATTGCATACAGTTCTGGCACCCATTTCTGAAGAAGGACATCAGATTGTTGTAGGGTGTACAGCGTAGGGCAACAAAGATGATCAAGGGATTAGAGGGATACTCCTATGAGGAGAGGCTGAGTGAGCTGAACATAAATTCCCTGGTGGAGAGGAGGGATAAGAGGACATGATCAAAACCTTTAAATACCTAAAAGGGATAAACAAGACTAGTACAGAAGGGATTTTCCAGATCAGAAGGGGGAGGGTGGGGGCATCAGCTGAGATTGGGGGTGATTCAAGAGGGCAGTCAGGAGACAGCATTTCAGAGAGTGTAGTGGACAAGTGGAACACTCTGCCTGAGGAGGTAGTAGCCTGTAGCATGGTAGATGGCTTTCGGCGGGGGGCAGGGTGAGGGGGCAATTATGAAGAGGGGAGGGGTGAGTGGGTCAGCTGCAAGATGAGGGGCTAGCTGCACAATCAAGCAGTCTTGATAGACAGTGAGGCCTGTATCTACTGGCATTTTCATATGTTCATATTCCAGGTAACTAGTACTGAGGTTTATGGTTTGCCCTTAAGTCTTCTATTGCTCAAACAAACAAATGAATTAGACATTGCCTCGGCACAGCTGTTGTAGTAGAAGCATGTAGCATAGGATTTTAAGGTATATTTCCTTGTATTTCTTACTGGAAAACATTTCTGCATAAATGCTAGTTCAGCAAGAAGACTGATCTTAGTGTGTAAGTTTCTATGTTTCAGGTCCCAAAATCTAAAATGGTTGCAATTGAATTATTAAGATTGTAAGTAAGCAATTGGCAACTAAAATGATTAATTTGGATAAAAAGTGACTACGCCAGAACATTCTACAGGTGAATACAATATATAATGATTTTAAGGGACACTGCCTCCTTTAGGCCTCATAATAACTTGTCAAAAAAAACACCACATTCTGTCACTGATGGCATCCTGAAGCAATTGCAGATGTATAGTAAGTAGATGATTCATAGTCACTTCCTTTTCCTTACAGTAAGCTACAAAATGGATGTCCACAATATTTGTGTTCCCACACAAAAAATTGCTGATTTACAGTCCATGATCTACTTCCATTGTAGCCTTCCAAACAATCTGGGAATAGGAACACCCAAACAAATTCTAGCCACTCCTGACACAGTAGGGAGCGTCTACTGCATCATGAGTGGCTGGGCTGTGTTGGGGGGGTTCCTGAAATTCATGCGTTTGTAGTGACAAGAGAACAAGATAAGTTATGGTATGATTACAGAAACAGCCCATTTTCACATATACTAAGAAAAAGAAAGCAGATTAGAAAAAAAATTACATCAACACATTTCTACAGAGCTGAAATAATCATACTGCGTGTTTTTTAAAGAAGAAACAATTTGAGACATACATTATGGAGTGGAAAGTGGCTTTAAAAAAAAAAAAATCAGGCCAACGTAATTTCAAAGCATCAGGTTTTGAGGCTGCTACAAACAATTCAGATATTACTGCCTTTAAGTACAGATTGGAATATACAGTATAGTGTAGAGAGCCTTCTTCAGGCACAAAGAATTTGAAATATCACAGCATATGGGTGGGAAATAATCCAGTGCAATCCCTACATTTTCATTATTCTCAATCCCCATGCCGTATCTTACATGGAGTATCACAGCATATGGGTGGGAAATGATCCAGTGGCACTCCCTACATTTTCATTATTCTCAATCCCCATGCCGTATTTTACATGGAGTATCACAGCATATGGGTGGGAAATGATCCAGTGCACTACCTACATTTTCATTATTCCCAGTCCCCATGCCATATCTTACTGTATATGGAGTATCACAGCATATGGGTGGGAAATGATCCAGTGCACTCCCTACATTTTCATTATTCTCAATCCCCATGCCGTATCTTACATGGAGTATCACAGCATATGGGTGGGAAATGATCCAGTGCACTCCCTACATTTTCATTATTCCCAGTCCCCATGCCATATCTTACTGTATATGGAGTATCACAGCATATGGGTGGGAAATGATCCACTGCACTCCCTACATTTTCATTATTCCCAGTCCCCATGCCATATCTTACTGTATATGGAGTATCACAGCATATGGGTGGGAAATGATCCAGTGCACTCCCTACATTTTCAATATTCTCAATCCCCATGCCGTATCTTACATGGAGTATCACAGCATGTGGGTGGGAAATGATCCAGTGCACTCCCTACATTTTCATTATTCCCAGTCCCCATGCCATATCTTACATGGAGTATCACAGCATATGGGTGGGAAATGATCCAGTGCACTCCCTACATTTTCATTATTCCCAGTCCCCATGCCATATCTTACATGGAGTATCACAGCATATGGGTGGAAATGATCCAGTGCACTCTACATTTTCATTATTCCCAGTCCCCATGCCATATCTTTACATGGAGTATCACAGCATATGGGTGGGAAATGATCCAGTGCACTCCCTACATTTTCATTATTCCCAGTCCCCATGCCATATCTTACATGGAGTATCACAGCATATGGGTGGGAAATGATTCAGTGGCACTCCCTACATTTTCATTATTCCCAGTCCCCATGCCATATCTTACATGGAGTATCACAGCATATGGGTGGGAAATGATTCAGTGGCACTCCCTACATTTTCATTATTCCCAGTCCCCATGCCATATCTTACATGGAGTATCACAGCATATGGGTGGGAAATGATTCAGTGGCACTCCCTACATTTTCATTATTCCAAGTTCCCATGCCATATCTTACTGTATATGGAGTATCACAGCATATGGCTGGGAAATGATCCAGCGCACTCCCTACATTTTCATTATTCTCAATCCCCATGCCGTATCTTACATGGAGTATCACAGCATATGGGTGGGAAATGATCCAGTGCACTCCCTACATTTTCATTATTCTCAATCCCCATGCCATATCTTACATGGAGTATCACAGCATATGGGTGGGAAATGATCCAGTGCACTCCCTACATTTTCATTATTCCCAGTCCCCATGCCATATCTTACTGTATATGGAGTATCACAGCATATGGGTGGGAAATGATCCAGTGCACTCCCTACATTTTCATTATTCCCAGTCCCCATGCCGTATCTTACATGGAGTATCACAGCATATGGGTGGAAATGATCCAGTGCACTCCCTACATTTTCATTATTCTCAATCCCCATGCCGTATCTTACATGGAGTATCACAGCATATGGGTGGGAAATGATCTAGTGCACTCCCTACATTTTCATTATTCCCAGTCCCCATGCCATATCTTACATGGAGTATCACAGCATATGGGTGGGAAATGATCCAGTGCACTCCCTACATTTTCATTATTCCCAGTCCCCATGCCATATCTTACATGGAGTATCACAGCATATGGGTGGGAAATGATTCAGTGGCACTCCCTACATTTTCATTATTCTCAATCCCCATGCCGTATCTTACATGGAGAATCACAGCATATGGGTGGGAAATGATTCAGTGCACTCCCTACATTTTCATTATTCCAAGTTCCCGTGACATATCTTACATGGAGTATCACAGCATATGGGTGGGAAATGATTCAGTGGCACTCCCTACATTTTCATTATTCCAAGTTCCCATGCCATATCTTACTGTATATGGAGTATCACAGCATATGGGTGGGAAATGATCCAGTGCACTCCCTACATTTTCATTATTCCAAGTTCCCGTGCCATATCTTACATGGAGTATCACAGCATATGGGTGGGAAATGATCCAGTGCACTCCCTACATTTTCATTATTCCAAGTTCCCGTGTCATATCTTACATGGAGTATCACAGCACCTAACCTCAGCTATTCTGAACAAGTGCCGATTCCCTCAGTATACTAACAAATCTCATTTGTAAGCTGCTGGACATGCTTGAGAGATGCTCTCTGGTATTCCCTGCCTGGAAAGTGAGAAAATGTAGGCTGCTATTAGTCGTGAGGCTCCCAGCTAGTAATACAACGGGCGCCACTGCACCAGACTCAGAACTGTTTTTTATTATTTTTTAATCTGGTCATTTCAGAAATGTATATCAGCTAATACAGGTCTGATGGCAGTAGTTTCAGTACCTTTCATTGTGTTGCCATAAACTCTTAAGACATTAAAAAACCAAAATTTGCACTGTAATGTAAAGGTCAAAGTCTCAGGGGTTTTATAATTTTACATGTAAAATCACTGATTGTATGTAGCAAGTTTAGAATTTGATGATTAGTAAGGAACACCACTGGAAATGAAATGCACACAATTTTACCATTGGTTGCCTAGAGTAACAAATCCAGTGCATACCAAGTGTGAAAAGGGTTTGTTGTACATTATTGTGTAGGAAGTACAAATCTGAGCTTAACTAGGCCAGTTTAGGTATAAGGATGTAAATGAAAAATTGTAAATGGTATGATAGTGTCAATATCATAGTACTGTATTGTGGAGGTAGTCATGGTTGTGTAAAAGAGTATTAACCTTTAGGCTGCCGACAGAATTAGAATGCATAGGAATTTTGGACTGGTATATCAGTCCGTGGCCCTGGAAGGTTTAAGTCTTGATTTGGTGGAGGGAGGGGGGTAGTGTAGCATGGAGACGAAAATCACCCATAAAAACGAAACAAACAAAAAAACATTTAAAGGCCTGAAATCCGTGGTAACCCCAGAACTATACTGCCATTTTGGAAATTAACCACACTATCAATACCATGACTTTCAGCTGGGCTGTACTGTGAAACAGGACTATATCACTGTACACAACAACAGGTAGGAAATAATTGGTACTATGTATTGTACCACTGGGAGAGGCCACGTAGTCTGGCAGTTGAAGCACTGTCTTGAGAATAAAGAGGTTGCAGGTTCAAACCCTGCTACAGGAAAAGACTCCACTAGCTGTGACAATGGGTAGAAGTTGGAAACAAGATGGTGCATCTTAGCTGGGCTATAAATATTTGAAGGAGCCCACATACTGTATGGTGGAAGTTGGAACACACTTTGCTACAAATCCAATTAACAGTACTCCAGATACAGTAAGTGGCACTTGAACCATCTTAAACAGACTGTTGACAAAAGAGCAAAGCTGTGATAACACAATGCCCAGTCTGCTCAGTGAAAGCAACGTAAAAATTAATCTCCCTCGACTCTGCCGTCTGGACTGTGAGGGAAACTTATAAGGATACCACACAGACTGCAAACATACAGAACAAAAAAAAAAACAAGTATCACAGCATCATTAATTTATGTTAAAATGTGGAAAGATACCAAAGGCCACTGTGCTTGTAGTACATGCTTCCATGTAACTATTTAGTTCCTGTTGTCATTACTGTATTTAATTTTTGTATTGCACTGTATTTAAAGTCTCTGTGTCTCTGACGTGGAACCCTTGTAAAGGAGTCTATGACTCAATGGTATGTAATATGATATCTCCAATAAATAAATCTTGCTAAATATTTGGCAAAATATACTGCATAACAGGTCAGCAACATCTCATGACATCTGCCTCCCACTGTGAAAGGGGACGTGCAGCAACTGTTGATAATAGAGTAGATACTGTCACAATAAAGTGGATAGACACGTAATCCAGAGTATAATTCGTGACTGATTTAATTAAGGCTAATCCTGGTTAAAAGGATTAAAACAATCGGCGAACTAGTGACTCTTTGTTGTCCAGTGGTGTTAAGAACTTAAGCAGCAATGTGATGCCCTTTATAGCATAAATATTTTATCAAACAGAAAAAGGGAAAGACTCCACCTGGTACCATGGATGAGGGATGATCTGTGTTCTCTTTAAAACAAAAAAATGCTACAGATATTAACATAAACCACCAAACAAATTATGTTAGAAACAGGATCGTGTGTTCACTTTATGACCTATAACAAACAAGCATTTGTCAATGCCAAACATGTTTGCTTCCTGTTAAAAATCAGAACAGTGGCAATCTCTCATTTTTCAATGTAGTCCTGCTTTTACAGATTATGCAGGATAGTACAATTAAGATGCAATATCTTGTTCTTGCTGCCTTTTTTTTTTTTTTTTTTTTTTATGTTCCACAAAGATGTTTCTTGTTTGGTCACATCTTGTGGCACCTCCTCAGCCCCATCACTGACCTTCTCATGGACCTACAGTTTATTTTGTCTTTTTTTTTTTTACTATACTGTGCTTTTTATACTTCTGCCATGCCAGTCAGCCCCCCATCTGTCCTGCACACACACCCAGCCTCCTCACCTGCCTTTCCTGTAACTTGCCTCTATCTCCTTTGGACACCCTGGCTTATTCCTCAGGGTGGGGTCATCAGAAAGGTTTCCCTTGCTCTTGGAGACTCAGTCAGCTCTTCTGTAGAAAAGTGCCTCAGTCGGTGCTGCAGGGCTTGCGGTAAGGGGTTGACACCATTCTGCAGCACCTGGCGGTGTTTTCCCCATTTTTCTTATGGGATGCCTAGAGAACCCCCTGAACTGAGCGAACAAGCATGCATGCAGATCACACAGTGTCAGTGTTCCCCTCCTTCAGCAGCTCCACTTCCACACATGGTTACCCAGGTGGCATACATGGTTACCCCAGGTGGCAGTAGCAGAGCAGAGGCCATCACCACTCCATCCTCAGAGGTGGAAAGCATCCATAGGATACTCTACTCACCTCCCACCACTGGTCCGCTGCAGACTCAGGCTTGTTCTTGAGCTCAGATAATTGGCATCACAATACAAAACTACAGGTTATCCACCACTTACCAAGGATCACAATGTGGTGGGTGGCCAGCCATGATGTTTATGTAAGAGCCTGAGGTGCAGTGGCTTGGACAACCAGCATTTTCCTTTTGTCACCTGATGCTCTCCCATTGGATGACAGCATGGAATGAGGCCATCATAAATTCATGGGGTAGCACATGTGTGACAGGTGTCCGGCAACAATGTCTCCCCTCCTGGTGGTGGTGTGCTGCCAACCAGTCTTCACCAGTCAGTAGTCATGCAGAGGGGACAGCCTCCTACCCTCCTAAAGGAAGAAAAGCAGTCCCTGGAATGCTCAGCCTTTCCTTCCCTGGCAAGCCTTGACAATGCACACTCATTGCCAAATGCATTTTGGTAGCACAGCAAGTGGTAGCCCTACCACTGTGCTACCAGGCCAACTTGGGGTCCTGCCTTAATCCATTTTTAAAATGCATTTTCCCAGGATAGGCCTGCTGAGATGCAGCATCTCATTTTCAGTGGGGTCTTCCTTGTACCCATTTTTAAACTTTGCCATATCTTGTTTTCATTGGTGGTCCAGCCTTCACCCATTTATACAATGCTTTTACCCATGACAGGCCAGCTGAGAGATGATATTTCACTGTCAGTAGGCTCGGACATTTTGACGCCAAATTTCCAATATAGTCTTTTTATGATCACACATTATGATCAAGACAGGTAGGACTTTTTTTTAAATCCCATGTAAAAAATTATTTGCAGAACAAATACAAAAACACATTTCATAAGGGATCTGAAAAATGACATCTGTCACATTATCTATGTGGGGGGTGAATATGTTGAAAATTTGGGACCTTAATCTGCAACAATAAAGTTACGAGTAAACATTGAAAAAATTCAGTGGTTTCCTTGTAACTTCATTTTTGTTTTTTTACATTCTGACCCCAAATTTTCAGCATTGTCTTTTTATGACCCCACCTTATGATCAAGACAGGAGGAATTTTTAAAATCCACATCTAAAGGTAACTTCACAGAGTGACTGCAAAAACATGTTTCAGAGGGGATTTGAAAAATGACAAGTCATGCTCATAAGGCGGTGTTACAAGAGGGGCTATGTTGAAAATTTAAGGCCGAAACCTGCAAAGATCACAACGTTTTGAGTAAACATTGGAACAATTTAATGGGCCTTCATAAATCTGCTATTTGACATTTTGACCCCAAATTTTCAAAATAATCTCTTTATGAGCCCACCTTATGACCAAGGCAAGCTGAATTTTTTAAATTCTGCACAAAAGGTGGTTTCTCAAATCACCTGCAAAAACATTTTTTGGGGAGATTTGAAACATTTCACCTACCTTGTTTATGAGAAGGTGTCCCAAAAAGGGTATGTTGAAAATTTGGTGTAAAAGTGTAACAAATGAGAAAGTAAAAGCTGAAAACAACTAGAAAGCCGATAACCAAACCTGTATCGTTTCCCTCAGTTCCAGTTCAGCTTTGGAAGCAGACAGCAGCAGAATGTGGCAGTTGTCCCAGCGATGGACCAGACAGACAAGTGAGGGCTGTTGGGTGGAGAGTGGGGGTCAGGATTACATCCTAGAGTGCTGAAGGAACTTGCAGATGTCCTGGCGAAACCCCTGGCAGAGCTTTTCACCATCTCTCTGAGGACAGGGTGGGTGCCCCAAGACTGGAAGGTGGCACATGTAGTGCCTATCCACAAGGGGGGATCAAGGGAGGTGGCAGGGAACTACAGGCCTGTCAGCCTGACATCGGTGGTGGGCAAGGTGATGGAGGGCATTGTCAAGGAGAGGCTGGGGGGACCTGGATAAGTCAGGGTGCCTGGACGATAGGACAGCATGGATTCATCCCGGGAAATCGTGGTCAGACAAACCTGGTGGAGTTCTATGACTGGGTGACAAGTGCCTTGGACCTGGGTAGACCAGTGGATGTCCTCTTTCTAGACTTCAGCAAGGCATTTGACTCTGTTCCTCATGTGGGCCTGTTGGATAAGCTTAGGAGAAATGGGGTGGGAAACCAGATGATCAGATGGATAGGCAATTGGCTCCAGGACCGGACCCAGAGGGTCGAGTTGGTGGGATAGTCTCATCCCCAAGGAGGGTCATTAGTGGGGTCCCACAGGGATCAGTCCTTGGGCCCTTCTCATTCAATGCCCACGATCTGACATATAAGGACAGGAATCAGGAGGAGATGAGTCTCTTTGCAGATGACTCAAACTGGGGCGTGGTGGATGGGGAGGAGGGGAGGGTGGCCCTACAGGGGGACCTGGAGGCTCTGGAAAGATGGTCTAGAAAGTGGAAGCTGAAGTTCAATGCAGGGAAATGCAAGGTACTCCACCTGGGGGCCAGAAACCCAGGCCAAGTGTACACCGGGGGATACTACAAGTCTCAATGGCTGAGAGGGACCTGGGGGTGGTGGTGGATGTCAAGATGAACAACTCTGAGACTTGTAGAGGGCAGCAGCCAAGGCCAACAGAATGCTGGGATGCATCGCTAGGAGAATCACTCCAGAAGGAGGGAAGTGATACTCCCTCTGTATAACTGCTTGGTGAGGCCGCACCTGGAGTACTGCGTGCAGTTTGGAGGCCACACTTAAAGAGGGACATTAACCTCCTGGAGAGGGTCCAGAGGAGGGCAACCAAAATGATTTGGGGCTTGGGGACAGGACCTATGAGAGAGGCTCGAGAGCTAAATTATACACATTGGAAGAAAAGAAGGGACCGAGGGACATGATAGGTCTTCAGGTACATGAAGAGGGTAAATAGGGAGGAACAGTCAGGGTGCTTCGAAGGAAGGAGGAAGGGCCACTAGAGGGCATGGGTGGAAGCTGGAGGGGGGAAGATTCAGGGGAGAAAGGAGGAGGTGCTACTTCACTGAGAGGGTGGTGGAGCCATGGAATGCACTACCTAGGGGGCTGGTGGAGGCAGAGACAGTGGAGGGGTTCAAGAGGGGGTGGGACAGGTACAGGGGAAGGGTTCTGGAAGCAAAATCCAATGCAGCAAGAATATCCGGAACTGGGAAGGGAGAAGCCAGAGAAGGCGAGGGGGACAGCAAGGTCAGCACCCAGGGTGGGGGCTGACCAAACGAGCAGACACAAAAGACCATTAGGCCTATTCTGCTGGCATTTTAGTATGTTAGTATGTAGTATGAGGGGTTTGGAGGGTGGAGAGGGAGAAAACAGGTGATGAGGGACTGGTTTCTTCTTTTCAGGTTGGCAGCTGGTTGACGGCACCAGTGTGGGCACTCTAGTGTCACATTCTTTTTTGGTGGAGCCAGTGGGGATAGGAACAGAGAGTGGGAGACCAGCTGAGGAAGTGAGCAGTGGGTGAGAATCACATGTACACTGGGCTGGTGGGGATAGGAAAGGAGGCTAGGAAAGCAGCACAGTGAGGTGTGGAGGGGTTAAGTTGCACCAGGGGGCTGCTGGCATTGCAGTGGAACATGGAACAGCACATAGAGGGAGCAAATGAGAGGGGGCGTAGGTTTTACGGGTGAGCTGCTCACACTAGGATGGGATGGCAGGACAGCACACAGAGGAAATGTGCAGGAGAGTGGTTAAGTTGTACCAGGAAGCTACCAGTACTGGGAATGGATGGCAAGACAGCACGCAGAGGGAGTAAGCGTGGGGGTGTATAACATGTGGGAAGGCCTAGTTGGTATCCCAATGACAGAAAACTTCTTACAATATGTGAGGCTTTGTCCTCTGTAATTTAATAAGTTTCTACCCATCAGCAAGCTGACTAGCATCATCATCAGTCTGCTTGTAATACACTATTCACAGCCCAGTCACCCAAATGCTGAACTGCATTGGCCCCAACAGGGCCACACCTGCAAAAGCCTACAGTACTGGCACATTACCAATATGTTTGCTGCACAGGCATGCAAGCAAACAGAAAAAGTGGAACTTGGTTCACCAGCAATATGTTTAGTACATCCGAACCAGGAGGATATTCAAAGGGCATTTGTAATCCTAAACAGGTCAGTGACACTAAAGTACCTCTTTGCACCCCCAAAGCAGGGGAGAATAGCAAAATGCCATATTGGATGGCATGGTTAGTAGGCCACTGACCCATTATTGACCAGCCGTAAGTTATTCTGATGCACCTATGCAAAGCATCAGATAGCATGCCAGCATGCTGGTAGGTTTGAAGATGCAGTAACTAATTATTAGTGCCACCCTAATTACCACCTCTGCAAAGCAGGTCTTGCGGCCTGACCTGTGCCCTCCAACCACCATCACTCCCTCAATCCTGAACATCTGGCTATATAAACAGGTAATGTTCCTTGGTGTCTGATGATCCCTCTGTCCAGAACCCCTGGACATGTTATTCAGTAGTATGCTCTGGTGTCCAGTAGTCCCTCTGCCCAAAACTACAGGCTAACCCTCACCCCACCCCATCACCCAAGCACATAATATGGTATTTCTTGGTGTCCAGTGGTCCCCCTACCCCTCATACGTATGAAACCCCCACCACTACAGATGAAGTAATTGACATACTAGTCAGAAACTTGCTGAAAATTCTGTGAAATCTCTAGGAAAAATTCCCTGCTGCCTACAGTACCACTGTAGGGCCAACAGACAGACCAGCTTCAGAAATATCCCAAAATCTCTGATCATGTCAACAATTGCTGCAACCATACCACCTACCCTAGTCACATACACCCCCCCGACTGACCAGCACAGACCCTCCACTTACCTCTGTGACCAGTCACTGACTGAATGACAAAAACAGCTGTTTACAGTAGGCACACAATCACAAATTGTCATTCTGTCGGCAGTTGGCTGTGGAAGTGAGTGGAGGGCTGTACACATTGCTGTCAAGGGAGGGGTATGAGACTAAGGTACATGGGGGGCCGGAGTGTTGGGGGGGGCTTCAAATGTATGGGAGGATGGGGGGGACCACTGACATCAAGCTGTAAATACTGGTTGACATGGCCGGGGGTTTGGAAGGGGGGCCAATGGACACCAAGGATTTTCACATTAAATATATTGGGAGGGGGGGTGTGCAAACTAGATACCAGGAACAGTCTGCAGGCAGCCCTGACAGGCGCATACACAGTTTGTTCTGGGCCTAAAATGAGGCTCTAATGGGATGCAAATGACTGCATAGCACCTTGCTGGTGCTATGGTATGAGGTCATTTGTAGGTTAGGGTACCAATATAACAGATTACTCCCACAGGAGCAATTGCAATTAGGGGGTCCCTAACAATTGGATTGCACCTGCAATAACCATAGTAACCTACTGTCCAAATACCTTATGTGGTCAGTCAGGGCCTGGGGTTTGCAAGCACTATTGGAATAGTGCCTTGCTGGCATACTGGAACATGTCTAGTGCTTGCAAAGTGCTTCTTCATGTTTCAACATACCTGGGGTTTGCTCTAGGCACAAATTTACTCCTGCAGCAAACATTTTGTTGGCCCAAAACAGGACCTTTGAATATCCTGACCCCTGGGTATAGAAAACAGATAGTTAAGGAGTAACCATGACAGTAGTAGGTCTACTAACAGTAACAGTAGATCTTCGAGAGGATCTTCATAGTGCCATAATACACTGCATTGTAAGCAGTCTGCTTCAAGACCTTGTGGGTAACCTTTATAAAATGCGACCACCTGTGCTGATGTGCCTACATGCACAGTGGTGCCAATGAACTTTGGCCTAACTATTCAGTTTCCCATAGTCCGTGAACAGGGTTCTAAACATCCACCAATAGCAAGACAGGATTGCCCCACTAACTATGCACAGAGAGCCAGAGGGAAAAAAGTTAATACTGTCCCCCATATTGCCAGTGACAGCACTGGCAGAAATAGTGAACTACACAGTGAGAGGCCAGGAAACTGAAATAACAAAATGGTCCATCATATCTGGGAACAGTGAGCTGGAAAAAGGTAGAGCTTTATGGAGATCCTGTCATAAGATCTTCAGTTACTGGTTAACATTTTCGTTGAGAGAATCTCAATACAGCCATAATTCACTGAACGATTATCAAACCGTATAAAATTTAACAGGGTGGCTGGGGAAAAAAAACTGTGACTCAATCCTTCAGGAGAGCAGGCCTTGTAAAAATAGCAAGGTCAAAGCTTTGCTGCTCTCCTACAGTATATCAGTGTTAGAATGTAACCCTTAGTAAGAGATATGTGCCAGGTAGCAGCCTTGCAAATGTCAGTGGTTAAAAACAGACCAAAAACAGGTCACAGAGACTGCCATGCCCTATGTGGTGTAACCCAGACCATAATGGCACCTGGCAGGTCCTTGTTCTGACCTGCCTGAAGCAGAACAAGATGAAGGAAGAATTCTACTTTGAGAGCCACTATTTGGAGACAGGTTTACCTCTGGTGCCAGGGTCAAAGGAAGCAAACACTTGAGTGAACACAACACAGTAATTGGTACTGTCTTGGTAGTACTGAAGGATCCTGTGAATGTCCAGAGAGTGGCACTTTGCCTGGGTTCTGAGAGGAAGTGAGGAACAGATTGATTGGAAGTGAAATCCAACATCACCTTAAGCAAGACTATGGGGAGAGTAAGCAATGCCAAAATGACCCTGTGAAATGCCAGAAAGGTGGGTTGGGGTCACAAACCAGGACTTGTAGTTTAGACACATGCCTGGCTGAGGTAATAATAAGGAACAAAGCCTTCCAGGACAAATAATTCATGTCACAGGAAGGCGGGCTCAAAAGGGGCTTTAATTAGGGAACTGAGCACAAGGTTCAGGTCCCAAACCAGAACAGGCTTGTGGACAGGAGGGTTACATGCAACAAATCTTTCAGGAAGCTACATACAACATCCAGTTAATCCACAGACCTGTCCTCTGATAGGGGCATGAAAAGCCAAAATGGCAGCTAACAGATGAACCTTGTTTGAGGAATACTGCAATCCGGACTGCGAATAAATCAGGAAGTAGTCCAGTGATCTCTGCACAGGGCAACTGAAGAGGTCCATGGATGCTGTCTTGCTCCACACAGTGAAAAGCTTCCACTTCAGGGAGTAGGAGTGTCTGAAGGAAGTTTTTCCAAGCAGAAACTAAAACAGTGGAGACCTTGAAAGATGCCTCAAACCAAGAGGCCACTACACCTTCAGGTGCCAAGCATGGAACTGCAGGGGCAGGAGGTCTGGATACAGCAGTGAGCCTATACTCTGTGACTGAAGATGATATGATATGGTGGGGATAAGACAGAGATCTTTAAATACCTTATGGGGGTAAATAAGGTACAGAAGGAAAGTGTTCTGGGTGCTCAAGAACAAGGGGACATGTTATGAGTTTTGGGATAGATTCAGAAGAGATGTGAGGAACTACTTCTTCACAGAAAGAGTGGTGGTGGTTTCCTGGAACAGTCTACCAGCCAAGGTGGTGGGGGTGGAAACAGTTGTGGGGTTCAAGAATCCATGAGTTAGGCATAATAGAATTTTAGTGGACCGGAAGAGAGGGAGAGATGGCCAGAGATCAAGTAGGGTCTAAGGTGATACTGTAGGTAGTGAAATATGGGCACACTTGGTGGGCCAAGTGGTCCTTAGTTGCCAATAAATTTTATGTTTCTATGTAGAAGGCTCGGCTCAAGGGGCAGCAGAAAATGTACCTTGACTGCTAATACTTACAGTACAGAAGAATGCATCCGCTGGGCCCACACAGTTGCCACCAGGATCATTCTGGCTGGTCCCTGTCTGAGCTTGATCAGGACCTTCGACTTGTGGCAGAGAAGAAAAGTGTAGGGGACTCTTTCCAGCAGAGGGACAATTTACTTTGTCACAGAAATGAACATCCTGGAGAATCATGCTAAAAACTGTTAGTTTTTTGTTGTGTGGGGATACAAAAAGGTCCTAGTCTTTCCCTCATGTCAAACAGATGGTTGGACATTGACTCGCACAGTTGGACCCACTGTATCCCTCTCTAATGGGGCTGAACAACTGACCAGCTAAGGCTATCTGCCAGGGCACTCAGTAAGCCTATAACATGAACAGTTAAGAAACAAAACCTTTTGGGCCATTGCTCAGTCCACATTAACAATGCCTCTTGATACAGTGGGTATGAGTGTGCTCCTCTGTTTCTTTTTGTTTTTTAGGAAATACATCATGTACTGAATGTCTGTCATTTCCAGCACACTAATGTGAAGATTTTGCTTGATTGGTGACTAGGACCTCTGGTAGTGTTGAGGACTCAAGAGGGCACCCCACTCCAGATTAGAGAAGTCTGTGAATAGGCTCATCTGTGGCTGAGGCTGCAGAAATGGAAAACACACAAGCAGGTGAACCTTGTTCTGCCACCATAGCAGAGCATCGGGGGAGGGGGGTGGCAAACAGTAATCAGATGATCTAATGGCTGAAAGACACAAGACGACTGAGCATATAGGAAACAAGGAGGAATCCTCATATGCAGGTGAACCAGAGGAATCAAGAAAAGGGAGGCTGATATGAGACCCAGGAGATGGAGTGGGACATGAGCCAAAACCTGGTCATAGCATCCCAGCAAGGCAGCCTGAGCCACCAATGCTGATGCCTTATCTGCGGGGATGTAGGCTTTCAGCTGGGCTGAATCCAATACAACCCCTATGTACTGAAGCCTCCGACAAGGAATCTGGAGAAAAACTGTTCACATTCCCCAGATCCTTCAGACAGGTTAGCAGATGCCATTGCCAGGTTTGTGCAGACTGCAGTCCACCCTGATGGCTGCCCCCCTCCACCCAGGAGACAGTCACCCAGTTATGGGAAGACATAGAGCTTCATTCTGCATAGCACCTTGGCCAATATCTCAAAACAGTTGGTAAAGACACACAGCACCAAGCACAATCCGAAGACCTGGAACTGGTAATGTTACCCTTCCAGGTAGAACCTAAAAAAGCAGCCTGTGGCATCTCCTGATTTTTATATGCAGGTAGGCATCCTGCACATAAAGTGCACAGCCATTCTCCCTCTGACAGAAGAGGGAGGAGGGAGTCCAGAGATGGAATATGGAATATTTTGTAAGCCATGTGTTCGTTGAGCCCTTTGTGGTCCAAGACAGGCTGGAAGCCCACACTTTTCTTGGGCATCAGGATATGCTGGGAGTAGAAGCCATGGCTCACATCTGATGGGGAACTGGTTGAATGCCCTTTCTGTGCAGCAATGCCTGATCTCTTTCCTCAGTACACTCAGGTGCTCAAGGGAGCAGTGGCAGGGCATTGGAGATGTCACTGAGTGTTGTGATACTAACTCCAGGGAGTATCCATGCTAGACGATGTAAAGTACCCATCTGTCTGTGGTCACTGCCTTCTGGCAGGGCAGTAAGAGAGAGATCCTGCCTTCCTCCCTGGTCCCTGATATGGGATCCAGCAGAGGGAGAAAAGTGTCAGAAGGGGAAAAGAGTGACTGACTGCCCCCTTTCCTATATCTTCTGGAGGCCCCGAAGAAGGCTCCCATGAATTGCTACTGCTGTGCCACATAAACTTGTCACCAACTATGGGGTGTGCCTGAGCAAGAACTTCTATGAAAAGAGCACCAGCACAGAGTCAATTGGCATCAAAGACCAAATGGTTCTCACAGATTCTTAAAGGTCTCCAGATCATTAAGAATGACTTTAACCTTCAGTCCAAAAGAGCTTTGTGCCTTTAAAAATGGCATATAGGATCAACTGCTATACATGCTGTACAAAGCTTGCAATCCGGAGCCAGGAGTGTTCTAAGCAAATGCCAGAGACAGCTGCCTTGCCAGCTGCATTCAATGCATTACAGATCTCAAAAGATGCTTACCAGAATCCAATCCTGGGACACAGAGGTGAGGGGCTTTTGCTTTCTGAGGTCCATCAGCATATTGTTAATGTGGCTCAAGTTTTTCCACATATGGTTCTGATACTTGGTCAGATACACCTGACAGTTGGCTATGTGCAAGCCAAGAGAGGCTGAGGCAAAATTGTGGTTGCTCATAATGTCCAGTTTTCCAGACTTTTTGTTAGAATATACAGTACTGATCATTTGAGCCTTCCTAAAAGCCCCCCAAGACTTATGTGCAATGATTACCACTGAATCCGTTTCTGGCTGGGTAAAATATTTCTTAATCCCAGGAGTCAGATACTGCTCATCTACTTTCCTAGGGATAATCGGCAGGGTGTTGTGGTTAGTGTAGCCTCCTTCACAGTATTTTTGAATAGGTGGGATGACCATGGAAGAGGAACTTTCTACCTCCAGAAAAATCACACAGATTCTTTTGGAGGAGGCAGTATAGTGCAGTGGTTTAAGGTTCTGAGCTGCAAATCTGGTGACATACAGCAGACCAGAACTGGGTTTGAATCCCACACCTTGCACTTGCATACTGTGTGACCCTGAGCAAGTCACTTAACTTCCTTGTGCTCCCAGGTCACACCTGGAAACAAGCTCTGGTTTGTGTGCCTTTCCTGGTTAAATAATTCTTTCCTCCCCTCTCCTTTTCGGAAGAATCTTCTTCCTTGAAGGAGAAAGTCAGCATCACCTAAAATCTGCCTCATTGGAGCCTGGAAGGAAGGATCATTGGCAGAGAACAGAGACTGTACAGGACTGTCTGCTTACTGCTGGAGGATACAGTGGGTCCAACTAAATCTTGTAGTCCCAGGGGGTGGAGAAGATTGGTCTCTTCCTCACAATCCTCCTCTTCTTCCAGGAGGTCAAGACTGTACTCCTATTCCTTCTCCTCCTCCTCCTCTTCTTCTAATGGAGGGAACTGGAGAATCCTAGGCCTAGGGACCTGAGAAGAAACAGCAGAGCCAGCTAGCAGCACTTGAGGAGGCAGCTGAGAAACCACTACAGGCAGAGAAGGCAGCAATCTTTAACTAAATCAGTGAATTCTGCCAGAACTGCACAGAGAATGTTTACAACAGCCACAGAGGATGATGGTGAAGAGTCAGTTGCCATTACAGGCATCAACAAGATGGAGCTTATCCAAACAGTTCCAAAGAAGCAAGTAGGGGGCTCTAGTACCATTACTATTGGATTCAAGCATTTTTCAGAACTGGGTCCTAGCAGTGCAGAGGATGAATCCACCTGTTTTGCTGTTGCACCAGACAAATCTTTGGACATACCATCCCATATGGAAAGTGGGGATCTGAATCGCTCATGGGTGTGGGAGCTAAATCTACTTAGCAGTGATGAATTCTGTGAAGAATCTGATCAGATGAACAATCTGTGCAGTAACCCTGCCACACCCTCTTCTTCCATCAATAATTTCCACCAAGACAAAGGCAACCTGGTGGGCACCGCAGCCGTTTTGCCCATCTTTCCAAAGCAAATGCTCAAAAGTTTTTTTTTCCTGTGCCTCTGTGTAGCCAGACTGAAATCCTGACAAATGTTGCAGTTTTTCACATTGTGGGCTAGGCCCAAACAGCAAACGCACAGTTTGTAGCTACAGGTATCCTAATAAATCCATGTTTTGCAAAAAGCGTTTACCCCCCTCGCAGCGACATTTCACCAGCGAGGTCCCCCACAGTGAGTACAGTGCCTAGCCACGGTGGGAGACCCACTGGAACCTGTCTCTGCCTGTTGGGGGTCCTCCACCCCCGATCATCTCCGACTGGAGTTGAGAATCTTTAAGAGGGGGGTGTGGGGGTGAAGCCCCCCAAAGAAAACAAAGAAATTAATAGCGAACCAGCAGCCGACTGCAGAATGTGGTCAACCTGCCGGTGTCGCTGACAGGGCGTTCGACAGAAATTCTGTCGGACTCCTGTCGTGGATCTATGAAAGAGCACCTTACTTGATGACATACACCGGCAACCATAATTTACCAAAAGAGTAGCTACCAGAGAAAAATTAATTTTATTGGCAAATAAATGATGGGAAAATTACCTTGACTGATTCGATGTCTGCACTCAATGGTGGGAGTAAAAGTGTTGAGGTGATTGGGGCCCTCCCATATTATATGGGTAGTGTGCACAGAAAAGCTGCATGTCAACATGTGCGTGACCTGCCCATGTGCACAGACACATTGACTACAGTCCAGTATATTGTTCTATGGAGATACCCTCGAAGATAGATAGTACTACAATTTCCAGTTTTTAAATTTCACACTAATTACTCCTAATATTACTACTGAATGTTAAAACATCTATAATGGATTTTACACTGCTAAATGATAAAACACCATAATAAGACAAGTCGGTATTCCAAGCACAAATACATTTGGGGCCTACACTTGATGTGTTAAGTTTAGCATAGTATAAACTAAATATATAGCACTAAACTGCGAAGACATCTTTTATTTTGCTGTATCAAGCACTAACAGTCTGTAGTGTGTATGCTTCCCTATTAATATGGCACCTACATATTTCAGAAAACCCATTCTGCACTTGGACCTTCCGCATCATCTCAAAGAAATTCTGATGCTGAAGTAACTGGTCTGATAGATGAAGATATGAATTTGGATTTAAAACCTTATACAACTTATAAGAATAGAGAAGCAGCCATTCAAGTGTTGCTACTTTATTTATCATGATCACAGACCTTAAAGAAAGATGAGTGTCCACTATAGCTTCAGCCAAGGCCTCTGAAATAAATAATTACTGATGATTACCATTTAATAAGCCTAAGTATCATAGGTTCACCTGACTCTCTCCCCCCCGGGCCCCGCTACTGCTGCCTTTCTGCAGCTGCCAAGTAAAACAGCAGTGAAGTTGCAGGTGGGGAAGTGGCACTGGAGCCTTTCTAAAAGTAGGGGGGCCAAAGTCCAAGGGTTTGGGAGAGCCATGAAAGTTTTTTTTTTTTTTTTTTTTTTAAAGCCAGCAGGGGTCTGGGGGCCTAGGCCACAGAAGCTCTGGGTTTTAGGTGCTCTGTGGTGAGTTTTTTTTTTACTGAAGATAAAACACACTGTTGTCATGTCTTCCCTACCGCTAACTCCAGGGAAAAATACCTCCTCCCAAGTCAGGGGTGTGGGAGACTCTGGCTGGCCTTAAACTCTGTAGCCACAGCTGGGGTGGGCGACTGCCTGATCAGTGCCTTGGACAACCCATCCCACAGGCATTCTTGTAATGTACATTGAAACATTTTTATATTCCCTTGATCTCAGCCTTTCTATAACAATCTTTCACAGTAGATATTACTTGAAATAACCTCCCTCAAAGCTCCAAAGAAGCTACTAGCCATAGTCTCAACACCAAGTTCAGATGCATCATGTGTGTGCCCACCTCCACACCCTCTGCAGCTGTATCTGTCCCCAAATCCTTGGTGTTCCAACTGTCTAGTCCAAGTCCCTTGCAGCTGTCCCTGACACCTTTAAATATTAACCCTGTAAATATGCATGCACTGTAATTATCGTACTAAACTGCCTGTTGCAAATACTATTTTTAGAGGAAACATCAGCCTGGCTCTTTAACAGTCCTCCATGGAACCCTCTTGAAAATGGGTGTTCAAAATGTGTATTTTCTGGTGTTCAAAATTTTGATAAAGGATAGCACTGAGAGTCGCACACAGCATACGTGGGGATGCACATGCTTAAACCAGGGTGCAGTAGTCACACACTGACATTTGTTGTTAAGAAGGGTAAGAGTGAGTACCACTGCCACTAGACTTCACTTGAGACTCTCCGACTGACTCGCAGAATGTGAGCACATCTTATCACAGCAGTGTGCAAAACAGGCAACAAACTTTAAAAAACATAAAATAAAAACAGGTGGAGACTGAAGACTAGAGTCAGACATGGACAGTGATGACTAGGCAGAGTCTTTCCCGCAACATAGCAATGTTACACTCCATTCTATCCAGCCAGCAGTTTCCATCCACCAAATCTGTCCCTAAAGCAGCACTGACTTCCTTAGCGTCAATCTGATTGGACAGAGAGCGCTCCCATGAGCCGTAACTGTGACCTTTTACTCAGTCCTCTCACCTGCCATTTGTGGTTAATTTAAAGGGCCACAGGCAGGTGCATGGCAGGAATGTGGCGATCATTTTAAGCTGCTGGGAAATGTGTGGCAGGTGGATGAATCATCAGCTAACCAGGACAACGGAGATGGCACAATCTCAAACCAGGGCAAAATGAATTAAATGATAAATCCCAATTTTCAAAAAAAGTGAGGGGGCATGGCCCCTCTCGCTTTTGAACGTGGGAAGGGCTATGGCCCCCCTGGCTCCGGTGCCTATGAGGCAGGGTAGAATACTTCTGTTTGAAAAAGTTCCACATTTATGCACCTTGTCAGAGCTTGAATTCAACAAACATTTTACTGTCAAAATAAAAAACAGAGAATGTTATTGCAGTCTCCAACACTACACAGTAACAGACTGCCTTAAAAAATAAATACATATATATTTGTCAGTTATTTGCCCCTCCACCTTTCAAACTAAGACTCCCTGGTATCTTAGCTGCCAGTGTCCTATGTTGATTATCTACTAAAGTTGACCCCTAGTCTTCCTTCTAGTACCACCTTAAAGAGCAGCTGACACCATTGGGGCAGGTAACTCTTGGCTTGTAGCTGCCTGCCCCAGGACCCAAGGTAAACATAGTTTTAATTTTTTTGTCCAGGCATTAAATAGTTTTTTTACCTTAATAGAAGTGTGATTGCACTTCCTTGTTACTCCGAAGTCACTGAGCGCCTGCTGCAGCTTCGCCCAGAAAACAGCATTTTAATGATGCAAGGTAGGGATGGGGCTGCAGAGCTATAGATAGCATTATAAAGCTACTGGGTCAGTGGCAGCCTCTCAGTGTAACTTCTGCTTAAGACAACAGGGGTCAAAATTAAGTTTGCAGCCACTAGCCAGCAGGTCTAGTGACTGGGAAAATCCACTAGCCCCATCAACTTTTCCATTGGCCCAGTAGGTGTTCATACTGAAGTGTTGCCATTTCCAGTACAAGTCCACAGGGCTACTTAAATAAAAATCTTACTAACCCAATACAAAATCTACCAGCATTTGGCTAGTGAGCCAGTAACAATTTTGACCCCTAAGACAAGCAATTGTGCATATTAAGGGGGCGGTGGATCACATGTACTACCCACCTTTAACATGTATAGTTGCTTGTCTTAAGTAGAAGTTACACTGAAAGGCCACCACTGTCCCCGATAGTGTTATAATGCTATCTATAGTTCTGCAGCCACTTCCCTACCACGTGTCATTCAAACATGTTTTTTGGTGGGGCTGTGGCAGGCGCTCAGTGGCTTCGGAGCAACAAGAAAGTTAATTAGTCTCTCCTTGCCCCATTATAGCACTTATTTACCCCCCCCAACCTGCCCCCTTTTTCTCTTTTATCACTCCTTCCAATTTATTTTTTGACAAATGCCTCCAGCTGCATCTTCATCCTCTCCTCTCATCCCTGTTTCTATGCCACCCCCGGGTGCCTGACCCTACCCATTCCTTGTGGGCACATGCATCCTAGCTGTGTTCACCATTTTACTATAGCTGCCTCTGTTAACTACCTACACCTCTCCTCCTCCTCCTCTATACCTTACTCTTCCTATAATTGACCCCTTTCAATAGCACTGTTGTACATGAATTGTTTACTGTTATTTCACTGTTGCTTCCTTGTCATTTGTTATTTCTGACGTGGAACCTTTCTAAAAGAGCCTTGGCTTAAAGGTACTTGTAATCCTAGAATAAATAAAATTTTAAACAAATAAAATAAAAAAAAAGAAAGTGTGATTGCACTTTTATTAAGGTAAAAAACTATTTAATGCCTGGACAAAAAAATAAAACTATGGCTACTGTAGGTCCTGGGGCAGGCAGCTACTGGACATCAGTTGCCTGCCCCCCAAGTACAGAACATGTCAGTATCTCTTTAAAGCAGCTCATCTGCCCTCCCCCCAAATGTGACATCCCATATGGTTCTCTAGAATTCAAAACAAGCATGGGGACTGTTGGGTTGACCAGGTGTAATCCTTCTACATAGTCACCCTCTGTTAGGTCACCTCCTTCAATGATGACCACCCATAACTTAAACTGCTGTTATTCTATGGAGGGCAAGAGTGTGGATGGTTTGCCTGGATGTCCAGACAATGCCAGAAAACAAGAATAGGAAGAACACTAGAACTACAGAAGATGCATCCCTCTCAACAGAACTGAAGCACATGGTCTCTGCAACACTGTGCAAAGCATAGCTTGCAGCGTTGACCTAGCCTACTGCACAGCAGTACAAGCCATCCCAGTGCCAGCAAACATGGCAGTGGTGCCATTTGTAAAGGGACACTTCGTGCCATTTAGACTTCAAAATATGGATTACTGAGGCTAGGAATTGCAGCTGTAGTTGAGTTACCAAGTACTTTCATTATGTGTTACTATCATTTTCAGAGTCTCCAATAATGTAAGTATCCAATGTTATTTATTGTTTTGCTTTTCCACAGCTGTGGCTCCATCACCACAAAATTTGTTATTACACAGCTGTGAATCCTTCACCACAAAATCACATTACACAATCTGTACTCTCTTTCTAGAGGGACTGAAAGTAAGTGGTGTTTCTATTAGAAACTGTTAAGATTGACAACTCCATTCTATGAGTATTTAGCCTGAAAAAAACATTAATTATTGTTTAACTGCAATAATGTGGTACACTAGAACTGGGAATGGAATTCAAGCATCATAGAAACATAGAATGTGTCAGCAGAAAGAGGCCCATCCAGTCCGCCCCAACCACCCTGCCTGTGATGGCACTAATGACCCCCATTTCCATCCCCTACTTTGCATCTCCTGCTCTTGTCTGTCCCTTTTTCCCCATCCTTGTTCGAATCCACCCACTGTGTTAGCACACTCTACATCCTCTAGTAGTCCGTTCCACTTGGCCACCACTCTTTCCCTGATAAAAGTACTTTTGTATGCATCTCCTGAACTTTCCCACAGCCAGCTTCAGTGGACTAGCTCTTGTGCTTATACATATGATTTAACATTCATTACAGTTCACACTGTTGATCACACAGAGATATTTACACATTTCTATCATCTCCCCCCACCCACACCAAGGTATACATGTTGAGATCTCTCAATGTTTCCTCTTGTTTTCTCCCAAAACCCCTAGATCATTTTTATCACACTCCTCTGAACTGCCTCTACCCTATCACAGTCTTCCCACAAGTGTAAGATCCAGAACGCTGCATAATATGCCTGGTGGGGGACAAACCGGGAAGCTATACAGGGGGAGCATCACCTTCCAGCTTCTGCTACTGATGCTTCTTCCTATGCACACCAGCATCCTGACAACCTGACTCACTGCTCTGCTGCAATATCCAGATATTTTTAGGCTTTATATCATCACCCCTCTGTCTCTTTCCTTGGTGGTGCTCTCTATTGCCCCCAAAAAAAAATTAGGTATTGTGTTCTCGGGCTCTTGCTCTAAATGTGCATTACCTAGTATTTTATGGCATTGAATTTCAACTGGCATATCCTGGACCATTTGTCAAGCCTTTACAAGTCTTCCCTCATTATTCTGACTACATCCTCACTGTGCGCCCTATGGCAGATCTCAGAGTCCTCTGCAGAGAGTCAGATCTTCCCTTAAACTCCTGTCCCATACTGCAAATGAATATGTTAGAGGATGGGCGCCAGGACTGAACTCTGCAGCACTCCACTTGTCACCAGTGTAATCTTGGAGTATTGCCAATTTATGACCACCCTCTGCATCAAAGCCCATACTGCATATCAACCACCAATTCTTTATGGTCTGCCTTGTTACCCAACTGAAGAATTTCATCAGTTTTGTCTGGCATGACCTTCTCCATGTGAACCTGTGTTGCCTGTTATCCTGGAGAATGTTTTCCTCAAGGAATTCTACCAGACTTTCCTTTATAATAGCCTGTAGCAATGTCCTCATTTACAGATGCCAGGCTGACAAGTCTATTTTTCCTGCATCATCCCATCTGTCTCTTTTTTGATGCCCGAGATGATAATTGAAAGGTAGAAGTGCCAGGGATGGTCATTTGGTGTCCTCCAGTTGTATTTGTTATTTTATATGTAGCTCACTGTTTGAATGTATTTTAATTAACTTGCACATGCTGTGATTGGGAGGCCCTATCTGATGAAAGGAGGCCCAACAAAAATGTTCTTTTTATTGTTTTATTCCCTCTTCTGAGTTGGTGGGAAATGAAGATAGAGAGGCAGCTAGCTACAGAGATACTGTAGTGGTCCGCAAGCTGAAGAGTCGACTGCTCGGTCGGATGAAATGCCAGTTCTTTTATACAGCTACCATAAAATGTGATGTCATTTGAATAAAAGGGGCTTGTGCCAATTTAGAAAGTAACATTCTTTTTATGGAAAATGAAGAGATGCTGTAATAATTTAGGTGTGTAAACATGCTATACCCTATTTTCTAAAGAAATATCATGATTTCATGTCTGATGAGTCAGCCCGTCTATTTATTTAGGATGAGGCAGTCTGCCTGTGTTTACTTAAGAGAATTGTAAGTCAGACAGGTCACATGGTGCTGACATTAGTAGGCAAGGTATAAAAGCCTACCTCCTGAGATGCAAAACAGATGAATCAGATAAGTCAGTCAGCGGAGAACTGACTGTTGTGGAGGAAGCATCTCATAGTACATGCAAGTGTTCATGTGCTAGAAATCCATTTGGCTGGAACTAAGCCTGGAAATTGTGCACTGAGAGAATTGTGCACGATTTTTGCAGAACTGAAGGACTAATCGCCTACTTCCTTTCTGTATGTTTATTTTATTTTTGTAAAATAAATATCACAAAGTGTGTTTTACACCTTTTACCTGTATTTGCTGCACCAGTCTACCCACTAACCTTCACATCTGGTGTTAGAAGTGGGATACTGTTGCACCTAGGCTGAGAGAGAGACATTGCTAGGGGATACTGTCTTGATATAATAATAATAATTTTATTTATATAGCACCTTTCAATATAAAGGCGCTGAACAAGTTAAAATCATAAATTTAAATTTCAATACAAGACATCAAAACATATAAAAATACATCATAAAAACATAATAAATTACAATAAAATTCCAATCATAATACAATTAACTTAACTATCCAAGAAGGCCATTTTCCATAAATATGATTTCAATTCTTTCTTAAATATCTCCACAGAGGTGCACTCCCGTAACCAGTATGGTACAGAATTCCAAAGAGTGGGTGTAGCATGAGAAAATGCTCTGCTGCCTGAAGATTTTAAACTCACTCTTGGAATCTCCAACAACCCCATGTCGACCAAGCGGAGCGATCGGCCAGGGCAGTAAGGGACCAGTAGGTCTTTCAGATAGGACGGACCCTGATCGCAAAGGGCTTTAAAAGTCAATAAATGACTTTGAAGGTGTGATCCACACTGTATAGGAAGTTACAGAGTTCACAAGTGAGCACCGGGTAATATGACAGGACGGCTTGTCCCAGTCAGAACCCGGGCTGCAGCGCTCTGCACCAGCTGTAGGCGCATGGATTTCAACCCCAGAAAGCCCAAAGTAAAGGGCGTTGCAGTATTCTAGGTGCGAGGACACAAAGGTGTGGACCAACGTTGGCTAGGAGTCAAACGGAACAAGGTGCTTAACCCTGGCAATATTCCTAAGATGGTAAAAGGAAGTCCTGACGATGGCTGACACCTGAGATTGAAAAGTCAGCCTATCGTCAAGCATCACCCCAAGGTTACGCACCTGTTCAGAGGTCGGTAGTGACACACCGCCAAGAAAAATTCCAGAAGGCACGCCAGTATGCGACCTCTCAATCTAACCACCTGGGTCCACCACCAAAACCTCAGTCTTCTCCGAGTTCAACTTTAACCAACTAGAATCCATCCAGTCTTGGATTTCCCCCAGACAGTTGTTAAACACTGAGTGAGCTCCATCCTGGTCGGGTGTGAAAGACAGGTATAGCTGGGTATCACCTGCATAGCAGTGAAACCATAGCCCATACGGTCTTATAATGTTTCCGAGGGGCAGCATATACACTGCAAATAACATGGGTGACAGCAAAGAACCCTGAGGCACTCCACACAACAAAGAGACTGGGCCGGAGGAAAAAATTCCCGACACAACTCTTTGTGATCTCCCAGTAAGGAATGAAGTGAATCATTGAAGAACGGTTCCCGACATTCCACAGATTTGCCTCAGGCATGCTAACAACACCACATGATCCACAGTATCGAAAGCTGAAGAGAGATCAAGGAGAACCAAGATGGAACGTCTTTTTTGATCCTTTGCCCTCAGAAGATCATTAAGCACCCGAACCAATGCAGTCTTGGTGCTGTGTCTTTTACGGAAACCAGACTGGAAGGATTTGTAGATACTATGGATGGTTAAATAACCATCCAATTGGGCAGCTACAACCTTTTCAATAACCTGCCCAATAAAGGGAAGGTTAGAGACAGGTCTGTAGTTTGAAAAACAGTCTGGGTCCAAGGAAGCTTTCTTCAAGAGAGGTGTCATCACCGTCTCTTTCAGGGAGCTAGGAAACTCACCTGACTCCAAGAAGCACCAGACTATTTGCGCCAAAACTGGACCAATGATATCAACACAACCCAAAATTAGGGTAGTCGGTCCATGGTCCAAGCCGCAGCTTGTGGGGCACACACTATAGATGATCCTTATAATATCCACGAACTCAGGTCGACAAAAGGAACTCCAAGAGAATCGAGGCACTGTGTTCTCACACACTCCTACAATATCACCCTTAGAGGTTGTCAGACACTAGTCTGCCCTGATGTCAACCACCTTAGTTGCAAAGTATCGAGCGAGCTCGTCGCATTCTATTTGCGAAAAGGCTTTCCGAACTTGCAGACAGGCTGGGTTGCACAGTCTATCTACAGTTCGAAACAGCTGAGCCGGTCAATTCTGAGCAACTGCAATCTCCCTGGACAGGAATTCTGCCTTCTTATGGGTGATTGCAGATTGATAGCTAGCATAGTGTTCTATCAATCTAAGGCGGTCGGCCTCAAGGGCGGACTTACGCCAACAACGCTCTAACCTTTGCCCTTGTCTCTGCATCTCCCTCAGAGTACCATCAAACCAAGGAGCCCTGGGATGAAGGGATAGGGGGCGCTCAAGAACAGGAGCAATAGAATCCAGGGCAACCATATGGCCTCATTATAGGCCAACACCAGTGCCTCTGGGTTACTGCTCACCAACACGGGGGATGATAGGTCAAGGACCGCCGCTAGGCCTGGTGAAGTAAAATTCCATAATGGGCGGTACCTGACCATTTCCACAGGAGATGGCCTTCTAAGGGGGGTGCAAAAACTGAACCTCACGGTGTAGTGGTCAGACCAAGCGACTGGTTCCACACCCACGTCGGATGTATCAATCCCTAGAAGGAAGACTAAGTCCAGAGAGTGTCCAGATTTGTGTGTAGCAGTGGAAACTACCGGTGTAAGGCCCAAAGAAGACATTAATTGGAGGAAGTAGTTACCAAATTGTGAGAGTTCGTCGGTGACCCAGGCGTTGAAGTCACCCAGCACCATCAATCTGGGTGACTCAACATGTCGACGAGGAAGTCTGCTACTTCCTGTAGGAAGCATTTCCCCATCTCCGGGTGGACGGTAGATGAGAAATCGATTCGAACGCCCACACCTGCTACAACTGTACACTCAAAGGACTCAGCCTCACCTACTACTACATTCGTGAGGCCCAATTCAGTCTTAAAAACAGACTGCAACCCCCCCTTCCCTGCGGTCCAATGTCGGGCGGTGTATCACCGAATACCCGGCCGGAGTCATGGCTTCCATTATAGGGCCAGAATTTTCATCCAGCCAGGTCTCGGTGATGCAAGCCAGGTCAGCCGAGCCAACAAGATCGGCAATAATAGCGGTCTTATTCCTAACAGACCTGGCATTGTATAACACCGCCCGAGTTGGACAAACCTCGGAGGTTGTCAGGCCTATCTGCCTACTGAAATCAGTAGTGTGCTTGGGTATGGATACCAGACAAGGAGAACCCCGACCTGGATTCCATTTCGCCCCAGGGCGCCTTCTGGACTTAACCCTGATACGATGGTCCCACTCGTTCATCCTCCCCTGTTCGCGAACCCCCGGCCCCCTCACTCTCCCACGAGAAATCCCTAATGCTCTACAATGCTGATAGATATCAAATTGTAAGGGAGGAGTATAAAAGGGGCAGAGGGCACGAAGAGAGGAGGATGAATAACGCACCACCGTGGGGAATAGAGGCCAGCATATGTCGCTACTTAACTAAATAATAAACACTAAAACACAAAAACACAATCTTATAACAATAAAAATTATCAAATAATCCCTAAACATATCCAAAATTAAACAGAAACAAAACAAAACCCAACCTCACAAAAATATTCAAACTAGCGTAAACTAACAATCCTACTAAATAATAAACAAAATTAAATATACAATTACAATAAAATACAAATTTAAACAAAAATGAATAATAAGTTCCTGTATAATCCCCCCCCCCCAGTCCTCTCACCACCGGGGAAAGAGGGTACAGTGGCACTCTCACTGCCAAACCAATATGGAAACATACAATTTTAAAGAAAAAAAGAGTTATGAACTCCCCTCAGATTGTCTCACAACTGGGGAGAAATAATATTAGTCTTTCTCACTGCCAGGAGAAAGACACAAACTGTAAAGTCAAACAAACAAAAAGAAATTAAATAAACGAACAAAGGTTTATGGACCCAGGGTCCTCTCACCACCAGAGTGTCCAAAACAGAATCCAGGAAGGAGACAGCAGTCAACCTCTCGAAACAAGTCCAGAATTCCACGTAGATTCAGAAAATCCAAGTCCAGTAAAAGGCAGCCAAATAAACCTGAAAAGGGAAAACAGTCCAAGGAGGAGATCCACAAAAACTCTATCCAACAAGTTCAAAAATCCACAAAAAGGTTTTGTCCAAAGAGGATCAAACACACTCCAACCCCTTTACTCCCTGCCAAGTGCACTCTCGGACAATTAATGCCACTCACACCAAAGGACCATGAGAAAAGCCACTATTGCAGCAACTTCCATGGTCTAAGGGAGCGAGGTACCCCACTCAGTTCCCCGACTGGAAAATACCCCAAACCCCCTGTGGAGTAGCAAACCCAAGAGAGCACCTGCCAGAGTAAGTAAGCAGCTGAAATATCCACCTGAAGTTTCAGGATAATCAAAGGGCACACCACAGTCTCCAACAGAGCCCCAATTAAAAAATCCTCCAGATTCTCTGTTCTCCACTCTTGCCAGCATTCACTGCATCCAGAACTCCTCCAGATATGCTTCAAAGCTGACCAATAACTCCATGACCTCCACACGACCGAAAACTCTTCCACGATAGGGAACAGAATGCAAAGATGCAAAGTCTCCGCCTCAGTCTGTGGAGGAGATAAAAAACAAACAAACAAAAAAAAAAAACAACTGGCGTCTCTCTCCAGGAACTCATAGTAGTCCACAGGAAAAATATTAAAAGAGAAGCCCGACCAGCATCTCTCTCCAACTCCAAGTCCAGGAAACAAAACCCACCCGACGTTGAACCACCGCAGAGTGGCAAAAATTGTAAAACCCAAGACAAAACCTGTAAGGTCTGTAAAATGAGAGGACCGACCGGCATCTTTCTTGGTCCGGAAGACGGATCTGCTCTATGTCCAGCAACAACCAAATGGTAAAACTTAGAGCCAAAACCGGGGACCGAATTAAAGAAGCAGAAAACAAAATACACAAGAAAAACTCAAAACTTAAGCTAAAACTAAAACTAAATACATAAAAAACAAAAATCAGAACTTCGTCAAAGGAGCGACAGTGACGCGCCCAGTCTGGCAGCCATCTTGATTTATTCATATCCTGGCAGATGTCACAGGAAGTACAACAGCAGCAAGGCAGAGGTGCTGGTACGAGATGAAGGTCACCACCTGCTGACAGAGTCTTAACAAGAACCAAGTCAGTAAAACAGTAAGCACCATTATTTCCTGGACTAGAGCCAGTGGTTCTGTCCAAGTTAAAGCCTGAAGGGGGCTCTGTGGAGCAGTTGCAGGCTATGTTGACAAGCCTGCTGCAATCTGCCAGTACCAGTGATAAGCGTCCAGTGAAACTGACAGATGGTCTGACTGTGGTGTTCCAGGTGATGGAGGCCTTGATGATGTGGCTGATCCGGAAGGTGGCTAGAGGCAGAGCGGCTTTTCCTGAAGGCAAAGAACAAAGTGTTGGAGGTCTAGAAGAGTTTGAGTACAGGTACTGTGCACTTTGAGGAGGAGGAACCAGAGGAGACAAGAGTCCTGTACCCAACCACGGGAGCCAGTGGAGGTTTGAATTGTGTAATGACACTCCAGAGCTCCCCATATTCCTGGGGTGTTATCTGTATGATATGGACTCTGATCGTGAGGGGAATCTGTGTCAGGAAAGCATGGACAGCTGCCTGAATACCACTGAACTCTCAGGTGAGACTGGTTCTTTAAATATTGTGCTGGGCAATGAAACTACAGTCAAGCAAGAAAAGGCCTGTAAGTTGGCTGAAGGGACTTCATTTGGAGATGCACTAGGCAAAAATGGGAAAACAATAGATTGGGGTAAATTGCAGTCTAGGGACCATACCAGAGAAACTAAAACAGTGTATAAAAATGAAAGACGGTGTACTTGTAAACGGTGGGGTTGGTAATTGAATGTATTCAAGGTATGAAGGTATTAATGAAATGTTATACCATATGAGACCCAAATCCAGATCTAACAAGATAGATATACAAGTGGTGGTGCCAAAGAGATATCATCAGAGGGTACTAGAGGCTGCACATTCCAGTACATGTGGGCACGTCAGTCATGAAAGCATGCTGCATAATCTGGTACCATATTTCTTTTTTTTTTTTTCCCCCAATTGTTTAACAAGGTGAGACACATTAAGCTGAAAGTTTGTTTACAGGTGCAACCTGGGAGCACAGGGAAGTTAAGTCACTTGCTCAGGGTCACACAGTATGCAAGTAGGGGTGTGGGGTTCCTGGACTGACATTCTGAACCCTGTTCCAGTATATGAAAACAGGTTCAGTGTGGCACCCTCTCTTGTAGTGGTTAGAACTAAATGTGACAGAAATACTTTCCCATCATGCCTCCACCAAGAGTGAATTCCTTGCATATGCCACTATGGAAAACTCCAGTCCACATATGGCATAATGAAATCCCCTTGCAAGACCACCTCCTCGGGTTCTGCTGTCTTGTAATAACCTTCCCCATCTACTTCCTGGTTCTGTGATGGTGGTTTGTAAACCACTTCAACATATCATCCATGTGCTTTAAAGTGATTTTAGTTTTCTGCAAACGATAGTTGGCATCTCATAACATTCCAAAAACTGTCGAATTTTCAGGCATTCAATTTTTTTTTACTAAAGAAATTTGCAGTAAATCAGGCTCTTTGCCCTATAATCCCCTGATGTGACATCACAACCTGTTGCCAAGTAATGATTCTGATTTCAGAAGTAGAGGATTGTGACTTCAAGGCAGGAAAAGCAACAAAGACAGACGCTGTCCAAGGGGCAAAGAGCCTGTTTTCATCCACTATGTCTTTGGTAATATAAAAAGGAATGCTCAGAATTTCAGAGTTGATAGGAATTTTATTTAACTGACTTCTGCTAGTATCAGCAGTTAACTTTTCTTGAAATCAGGAAACCACTTTACCCAATAAGATCTATTATGTTGGACACCAGCACCATTTATTAAACCTTGCATCCTGAATCTGTACTGTGAATGGTGCACACAGCATTAAATGATGTTAACTGGCATTGCTCCCCTGCATAGTAATGGCCATTATAATACTTTCAACCATTTAACAAATGTTATATGTGCAATGATCCACTTTGGGTGTATGTCAGTGCTGAAACAACCTCACTTCCAGGTGGTTGAAGGCCCTTGGCATCACAAACCACTCAGGATGTTCAGTCATAACAATATTGCCACATACCCAGACGTGAATTATTTCTTGAATAGTTCCTAACAGTGGACAATAGTTTCATAAACTACTGACTGCCAACATCAAACACATGTTCCTTTGGGGCATCACAGCATCTCTTTATGAAACCCAAATATGATTGTGGTTTACATTCCTGTACTTAAAAGAGGATGATTTTCAACAACTACTGTAGCAAAAAGATGTGAAAAGACACCTAAAACCGGATTACAGAGTCACGCATGATACTGAAAGACTTTGTCCATTTTGAAATGTTGAATGGAGCGATGTTTAAGCTGGAAGTGTAAAACTGCATGAAGCTTTGGTCAATTGCCACCTTAATTTTTTAGCCAAATAACAATTAGCAAAACCTCATTACAGAGATGACTACAAAATAGGAAAATAATATCAGGCAGTGGGGGACTTTAACTGATTTGGTCACCAACTTCCACATTATCCCAACTTCCAATGGCCTTCTCCTCAGGATTATCTTTCACATATTTTCATTGGTTTCTACCAGGAAGTAAAGGGGGAACATTCATGAGCAGTGTCCCTCATAGTCTGAAGGCCCATAAAAATCTCTTTTAAACAAGTTGCTGGGATTACAGTGCCTAAAGCTGGTAGCAGTCTGGAGGTGCACATGAATAAAGCTACTTAATATTAATACAGTGGAACCCTCTAATAATGAACACATTTGTGCAAGCAGTTGTGTCTGTTTTAAGGGGTGTCCTCTGTATCCCAAAATCTTAAAATAGGAATCTCCTCCACCACAGCTCAAAACACAGGAGTTAAAATAAGAACATGCCCCTCCTCTGCCAACCAGAGGCATGGTGAACTGCTATTTGTAGCTGATTGGGAACTGAGCAGTAAACAAGAGTGGAAAGATGTTGCTGTGCAATACCTGTGCTCATTGGGATCAGGGGGCTGAGCAGTAAACAAGATTGGAAAGATTTTGCGGTACAGAACCTGTGCTGATTGGGGGATCAGGAGGGTACAGGAGTAATTCCCTGGAGTAAGGTGTCAGGTATCAATAATCAAGTGAGGTGAGTGATGTTTTTATAGTGCCAGACCAACCAGATGAGTAATCAGTTTGCAGCATTTAACAGGGATACAGAGTTCACACTGTCTACTATACAGGGGATCCAGAGTATGGTATCAATGGAATTTTCAAAATTACTGGTATAGCTTTTGACAAGGCAGATCTGCCCATTATAAGGGTGTCTGTTATAAGTGGGTGCTGCTGCACTATATTGACACCACTTTAGGGAACCTTCAAATATTATGTAGCAATACTGAGCTTGGATACAGTACATGCAGTTAGTAACAGCTTGTTCCTCAATGATATTACAATGTAGCATCAGTACTGAACAGTCTTAGTCATGTATATCTTAGTCCTGCTGCCAGCTATAGGTGAACCAATACCTCATTTCAAATAACCTATATGGGTTTTCAAAGTGTAACAGACACATTGTACAAATGTTCCTCTTTTTATTGTCTGGCCAGTGGAAAAAGAAATACGTAAGAATGAAACATTTTACTTTTTTTTTTTTTTTTAATTCTTTTTAATTTACACAAAGAAGCTACAAAATAATTCATAAGTACATATACCAAATAATGTATACTGTATATAGGAGCAAGTTTCTTTATGTTATAACTTTGGAAAACAGCACATGTTTTTTATTTCCTTAAAGGAGAACTGCATAAATCACAGTAGTTGAGCTATCTGTATGCAAACATCAATTATGGCTTTTGGTGTAAATGAAAATTTTTTTTAGAATCTTTCTATAGCTTTGAGGTCCTGTTACTGGGCCATAACATCAGAGACACCTAAGATAGCCTACTGCCATCTCATGTGCACCAGCTTCTGCTTTCTCTACTCTGGTTATGCTAATGAGCATTGCTGAGCTCTGTCATTGGTTGGCAGCACTCATTAGCATACTGAAAGCACAGAAAGCTGGCAGACGCACAAGAGATGGCCAATGGGCATCACTCATTCTTGTAAATACAGCACAGTATTAAAAGAACTTTCAAAACTATAGAAAAGGGTAAAAAGAAACTGTAATTTATACCCAAAGAACCCTAAGCAGGGATTACACAGCAGCTGGAAAAACTACCGTGATTTGTGCCGCTTTCCTTTCAAGGAGATTTTAAAAGACTGAAAATGGGGACTGGCAGTCTGTAAAAGAGCCTTTCACCTCTGAAGTGCTAACTGAAATCCTACTTAATGGGAACAAAAAGACACTTATTTCAAAACTACTGAATGACTTATAAAGAATGACATGTGCAACCACTGTCCAGTTGCAAGTAGACAGGTAGTCACATCACAAAACTAACAGTTATTTAGTACTCTGCATGCCACAGTGGTATAAAAACAAAATATGTTCTACCCTATGCTAGATACCATGTGAAAAGTCAGTATCAGTCCAAACAAACTGACATTCCCCTTTTTGAGTCAATTAATGTACTGTCCAGAGCAAATGTGAACAGCTATTGGTACATGTTGAGTCCAAAAGAGTCGCTTGCAGTTAGATTATAGGCTTCATACATTCAAAGTGCATCCATCAGCAGTAAATCACGGCTATGATTTGTAATGCTTCATAATCTCCAGTGAACCATTACTGGTTATGGGACCTCACCTTACAAACTGAGAAGTGCAGCAATGGTATAGGATACTGCAAAAGCTACATTTGGTCCACAGAGACGTTATATGGTCACTGAATAATACATTATTATAAAATCAAGGTTTGTAGATAGGTGGGAATTTATATTAGAAACCAAAACCATTTCATGTCAGTAACCTCCTTACCTCCTGTCAAGGATCGACACTTCAGTGGGTGGTAGAAAAGTTATGGAGCTCGATAATGAAACTGCACCACATGTCTCACATGCTTGAGATGCAGTTAGGGAAGCTAGTGTCTTAGTCATAGGCACAGTTACTGCAGTCCATAGATGTTAATGAGTGAGTGCTAACAAACTCCAGGAGCATATGGTAATGAGGCAATATGGCATGCACAGAGCATGCAATGGTATATGCAGAGCTTTTTGAAAGCACTAATAGGCTGTCACTGCAACCCTAACAACACTTCCAAAAAGCATGTTTTAAAACTGCACAAATGGCCTAGTACCCTGTCCCTGAGCCACACCAGCTCTGGCTTTCAGTGGTTCCCCTCTCTCAACTGATCCCAGTTATAGCAGTCCTCATTATCAGATGGTCCCATCCACTCACCTGATCCCAGTTATTGTAGTCCCTGGTGTCTCCCCCCCCCCAACCAGTATCAGTTATAGCAGGCCCTGGTGTCCTTTTCTCATCCAATCCCCATTTCTACAATGACTGGCAATCAGAGGCACACCTTCTCACTCCTGTACCATAACTATGATTGTCCCTGGTGTTGAGGTGTACCCCCACCCTATGCCAACATCCAGCTGTCACAAATCCATGGCTGTCACAAACCCACTGCTCACCTCCATAGCTGGTCATTGTTTGACTCCTCCAGCTAGCACAGACATACCAGCTTGTGAAACATATCTGAGAAATCATGGAAGCTCCCTGATTTTTCTGAGATATTTTGCAACTACTACAGTGATATAGATATCTCTCTAGTCTAGTTGCACGACTCAAACAATGCCCAGCTGGGGAGGCAAGTGGTGGGTTTGTGATGGCTGCCACTGTGGGATTGGGGAGTGTCAGCAGACACAGATTGGCACAAGAGTGTACAGAATTGGGAGAAGCCCATTAGATTCCAGGGACTGGTATAATGAAATCAGGTAAGAGAGGAGGATTGATAGATGGTATGGACTGCTAGAACAGAGGGAGTGAGGAGGACCACTGGATAACAAGGACTGGCAGTCCACTGCACTTCAAAACATACTGTACACACCATTCCTGTCTCTTGCAGCAGGTTAAGTTACTCACAAACTCATGTTTTCATGATCTCTTTCAGCAGATTCACTGGCCAACACCCATGTCCTCCCATATATATGGTCCACTCCATTGCAGGACAGTGTTAATCGCACATCCAAAATTTTTTGTACAACCCCATCCACTGTAGAAGGTGCATGATACAGCTGGCAAAGGTATGAAAATAGGATTCCATATGCCATAGCTTACAAGTTCATTTTTTTCTTTGAGGGGTTCCATTCACAACCCATCCATCAAATCTGGTTGCTTGCACTGACTCACCCATCTACTCCCAACACAGTTATAACCAAATTGTTGTGTGCTGTTCAAATTATAAATAATTTTGCCTGCACAAAAGTGAGAACTGCTACAATCTATCTGGTAAAGGGAGATGGGTAAAGTAGATTAGAAAACAATGCATAAATACTGAATAGAATAGGCTTGAAATTATAGCAGTCATGCTACTTTTTATTAGACACATTAACTACAAGTTGTTGCATTACTGCATTAAGGGTTATGAATCATTTGCAAAGGAAACCACAGCTCAATTCTGGAGAAACCGATATGCAATTATTATTGTAGCTTTAAATTAAGAAGTGAACCAGACTGCAGTTTCTGTGAACCGAGACACTTGACCCTGTACACACTGGTAGTTAGTTTTCAAAAAAATATATATTTTTTTTTTAATGGTTTTAAATTCACCACACGAGTACATTCACACTTGTTTGCATTTCTTCAGAACTGTATTTAAACACTGTCACACCTCATCCATACTGTAACCCTGTAACAGTTTAAGCAGCCCAATGCCAGCATGGTCTCCAGCGTGGATCTGTGCTGCTTCAGTAGAAACATGGATCGATCTCCCATCCACACTACAAGGTAAACCATGCTAGGTTTGAAACCATGTTTAATACCGGTTTTAAGACAAGGTCACTTGCAGTGTTTATGTGGCTTCAAACTGTGTTCAGAGTGGGCATGAACCATGTTTGGGCTTGTTAAAACACTAAGTGACTTAAAACATTTCAACAAGCCTAGGGCCAGATATTCAAAACTTTGCCCCGGGGCTAAATTAGCACTGCCCGGTGGGCAAACTTAGCCCGGAACACAAAGCAAGCTATTTTGAAAAGGAAATAGCCCAGTGCAAAACCAACTGAATATAGCAAGCAAAGGAAGCTGGGCAAATGGGGCCAGGAGTGCAGGGCAAAAAATAGCCTGGGAGTAAGACAGCACTGAATATAGCAACAGGGAAGTGCACACTGCTACTGCAGCTCATTAGACCCTGGAGAAATCCAGTGTTGCAGGTGGAGAACATTGTGTGCGACTGCACAGAGATGTCTTACGTCTACTGCAAACAACAATGTAACCACACACTGCAGAACTGTGCTATGCTGAAGTGAGGTTTGACCAGGGCTAACCTGATTGCACAGTGCTAACACATTAGCCCAGGGCAAATGGGAGCTATATTCAAAGCACCCATGCAAATGTGCCTACTTAGGTAATCTGTGGGCAAACAGGTACATTGGCATCTCATTAACTGCTGCTTAACATGCATTACCATGCAGTTTGCCTGGTACTACTGCATGGAGCACAAAGCTCCCCCTTTTGGTCGGAATGGAAGTACAGGCCAGACGTTGCAGGCCAAGGAATGCCCACAGCACCCCTTGTTGGTCAGAAAGGAAGCACAGACTGGAAGCAGCAGGAACTGTGTGCCGGCAGGCACAGTCAGTGCATACAGCGCACCCATGCATCTGTGCAAGCATAACTTGCATATGTGTATATTATATATGTATATTGTATAGAGAGAGACAGACAGACACACACACACACACACACACACACACACACACACACACACACCCAGAGATCGATAGCTAAACACAGACATGATGCCTGTGGCCACACATGCCCTGGAGGATGCCCCCCCCAACATAGGTACCCCACTACAGTAGTGGGTGACTTACAGTGAGGGGACTCAATGCACGGGACAGACATAAGGTGAACCTGGTGTGGGCTGGAGGCCATAGGTTCACTAGGATATGCAGCATATCCATTAGATAGGGAACAGGGCAGATTGGCTGGGCTGGGCAATTCTTTCCCTGTCATCATGGTCCCTGTGCCCATATGTGCCTGTTACATACCCTGGCATACCTCTCAGCTCTTGCATCACTGAAAAGAGGGACATGGACATATTTGGACACTCAAGATGAGGGACAGGGCAGTTTCAAGGGGTAAGATGAAGGATGTCCCTCAAACAGTGACAGTCGAGTGGTATGCACGCTGGTAGGCTAGTGTCTCTCCCCCTCCAATACAGTCCCCGACCCCTGATAGCCCTGACAATCAAAGAAATACCTGGTGATCTAGTGGTACCCCCACCCCCCTAGCACAATCCCTGACCTTCAGAGCAAGTAATAATTAATATAATGTCCCTGGTAGTTTAGTGCAATGGGGGGTCCCCCCACCCGCAAGTACGTATCCCAATCTCCGTTGCAAATAAATATCAAATCCTTTCCCTAGTAGTCTAGCGGTCCCCCCACCTGGCAGTGACATCCCGCTCATCCCAATAATGTCAGAGAACAGAGCCAGTGACTGACTCAGCCCTCCTTTCACCACCAAGGCTAGCCACCGAGTGTGGTAGGAAGAAGCGCTCCTTCCTACCTCAGTCAGTGGCGGCCATAGTGGTGAGAAAAAGTCTGAGCCAGTGACTGGCTCGTTCAGTTTCAACAGGATGGCAGTATCAGTGAAGACCTTCTTCGAAAAGATTTAATATTATTGCAGCGAGCTCAGACTACATGTTTGAAGGTGAAGTTCCTCGAACTTCTCGAAATAATTTTTATTATGTGCAATGGGGGTCAGGATACATGCTTGAGGCTGGGGGGCCACTAGACTACCAGGGAAAAGATGTTACATATATTTGCAACAGGGATCAGGAATCATGCTTTGAGGGAGGGCACTGCCACCACATTACCACCAGCCTTTTCTCAGCGGTATTCAGTGCCGCGCTACAGGTTGCGCTAATGTCTGTAGTACGGAGCTATACCTTTGAATATGCCGGTGTACCGGCATTCAGGGCCCCTCTCCTCAGTCCCTCCCTTGCAGACTTTATAATTTAGCATCAGTGCTAACACCTAGTGCTGGTGCTAAATGTCCTTTTAAATATAGCAGTCAGGTGCAAATTCGGCAGTAGTCCAGGGCAATGGATTTGCGCCCCATGCTAAAGGTTGAATATCTGGCCCCTAGTGTGTACAGGGCCCTACTTTTTAAGTCACTTACAAATGCAATCTGCTTCATGCAGTTTCAGTTCTAGTTCTGTGTTGAAAGTATTTACCAAAGTACAGATTATACAGTTTATTATAAATCAGCATCAGATTAATTATCAGTTCTAACTTCCTTTGTTTGGCAGTCTAAAAGGAGTTTATCAATCATCTTAATGGATAGGAAAGTTAGTTTGAAAAAAAAAAACACTCAATTTTAAATGTATTCTTCAATCACTGCTTTGTTTTGAAAAATTAAAGTTTCCCTTGTCACCACAATATAGGTCACAGGACAAACTTTGTTTACTACTTTCAAATCTGCATGGGATTCACCAGCTCATTAATTCAGAATATTCTAATCCCACAATGATTTCCTACATTATTCCACTTACTGCGTAATGTGTAATGATCCCCTTTAAAATCTGCAATTAAATTGTATTGATAAAGCCTAATGTAGATGATGCCCCCCAACACACACACACACACACACACACACACACATAAAACAATAATAAGTGAGTGATTTAGGTTGTGCATCATTCAATCTGGAAAAATTGCTAGATGAAGAAGCTCTAAAATCCATAACCAGATGGCGAGTCTTGGGAAAAGACTTATTAGATCAGTTCATTTTTTTATTAATTTTACAGTTTAGTTACACAGGACAGCCCGGCAGATATGTAAAATCCCATTTCCATTTGAAGTCCTTCTTCTGTACAATTGTACAGCTAAAAGGACTGGTTTGCATGGGTGTACAGTGACATTCTCAAGATCGTAAACAGAGTAGGTGACTGGTAGGATATGACATGAGTGTCTCCCGATACCCTAGATTGTGCCCTTGCTACTAGACAATAGTACCATGTAAAGGATAAGGATCTGGAGACTTTGTTGTCCAACTGGGGACGGTCAGCTCTTGGCCAAAAAAGGCCATTATCTTCTGATGAGACAATCCAATCCAGGTCAAATGCAGCTATTACATTATTTAACTTGGACACTCCAGTCTGGGACAAAAACCACCATTACCACTATCTGATTGGGGCTGTATAGTGCAGTCAAAACAAGGGAATTATCATAATACAAGAAGAGATGTCCAGTCCAGGCCAAATATGTCATTAATCATTAGGAGACTGTGGCATTCCAAGTCAAGCCAAAAATGACTTGTGACTATTGTGTTATTCAAATCCAGACAAAAAACTGCCATTACTACCTTCTGATTGGGGTGGTTCAACTGAGACCAAATATGGCCATTATTATTACGATCCAACAGTGTCATTTTAATCCAGGTAAAAATGATCATTCTGATTATCTGAGTGTGGCATTTCAATCAAGGGCAAAAATGGCTATTACAATTATATGACTGTGGCATTTCAACCCAAAAAGGGCAGTTATCTCATTGGGGCAGTTGAATCCAGGCTATAAATGGTCATGATCATTATTTGGTTGGGGCAGTCCAATTCAGGCAAATATAGCCATCATTATAAGACTGGGGCAGTCCATTCCAGGCCAGATATGGCGATTATAATTATCTGGCTAGAACAGTCCAATCTAGGCTAAAAATGGTCATTATCTGATTAAAGATCACGTGTAACGGTTTTTACATATTTTTTATAGAAGCTTAAAAAGCTGAAATTCAAGTCCTTGTGTCCTGATTAGTGTTTCCTGAAATGTTCATGTTGTTTGGTTTTGTGGTTTTCTTTAAATCAGCATTTGTTAATTTGCTGTACAGTGGCTGAAAACAGTGAAGTTATTTCAGTCCTCTCAGTCAAGCTTAGAGTGTGATGACATCATTTTGGAGTAGCTTTCTGTTTCAGATTCCCAGTCAGAGCAGCACTCTGTAGAGTTTATGGTTTGCTGAGCGCTCCATGTTTCTTACTAACCCAGTCTCTGGTTTGTGTTTAGATCTGCTTAAAATATGTCACTCTCTTCCTTTAAAAAACTGATCATTTCATTTGCATTGCTGAATTGAAGTAGTGGACATCTTTTTCTGTGGCAATCAGCTTGTCTGTATCACAGCTCTTGTTATTTGTAATCAAACCTCAATTTTTTTTCTAACTACTGTATATAATGCAGGGCTGTTTAATGAATATAAAATAAATCTAAATTTTGTTCATTCACAGAAACAGTTGTTTTTTGATGTAGCCTTCATAAATACAATCATGTAATAACATTTTTTTCATATCAGATTGACAAAGAAGTGCTTGTCACACTCTGCTACAGCATTTCAAGCACATGTACTGTCAGAACTCACAAATGTCAGTTCTTTGGTGGTTTCTGTGTGAAAATACATCATGTATGTGTATAACTAGAAACACTAGATGGCATCCTGATGCAACATGTCTCTGCCCCACAGTTGAGGCAGCTGCAATCTACTGCCACCAGTCCACTGCCCTACAAGCCCTCTGCCTTCTGCTCCACATTCAGGGTTGCTGCACACCCTGCTGCCATCTGTGTTCTCCCACACAGTCAGGGATTGTGCACCCTGCTGCTTCCATCCCCTGCCTAAAGAATCAGGACTACTGCACCCTGTTGCTCCCTGCCCAAACAATTGGTGTTGCAACATCCTGCTGCCCTCTCTCCCCCACCCTCACAGTTAGTAATGCTGCACCTGTTGCCCCTGTTCCTGTCTCCACAGTCAAAGCTGCTGTGCTAATTCCTAGAGTGTCAGGTTCACTGCCTCCACAGCTGGGGCTGCTGCACCATGCTGCTCAAGCCACCAGAGGTGGGGCATTTTGCTGCACTCACTGCCCACTTCCATTGCACCAAATGGTCAGGGCTGCTGCACCACGTGTACCCCATCACATAGATAGAGCTAATGTACCCTGATGCCCCACATGTCCTGCTCCACAATTGAAGCTTCTGCACCATGCTGTCTTCTATCCCCTGTCACCACAGATAGGGCTGCTACACCCTCCTCCTTTCTACATAGTTGGGGTTGCTGTGACCTGCTATATCCTAGAGCACCATGCCTCTGCAGTTAGGGCTGCTGCACCATGCTGCCACTTGCCACAAAATTCAGGGCATTTGCTGTACCCTGTTGCATGCCTCCACAGTTGAGGCAGTTGCATCCTGCTGCCTCCTTGCCACCAGAGTCAGATACTTTGCTACACCCTGCTGAGACAGGAACAGGGGGCAATATGTGCAGTGTCCCTGACTGTGAGGATGAGAGAGAGAGGGTAGCAGGGTGCAGCAATCCCCAACCATTCGGGAAGGGTGGAGCACAAGAGTAAGGGCTTTTGCTGCACCCTGTCCCCTACCTGTGGAGGCAAGGGGCTCTGTGGTGCAGCTGGGCACAATGGTGGTAGGGGTCAAAGGACACCATGGTGCAGAAGCCTTGACTGTGGGGCTGGACACAGGTGGGCATCAGGGTACAGCAGCCCTAACAATAGCACTGGGTGCACATTGTGCAGCAATCCAGCCCATCTGGGGGCAATGGAAGTGTATAGCAGGGTTCAGCAGCCCCAACTGTGGATGCAGGCGGCATGAGACTCTAGGTTGTAGCACAGCACAGCAGCTCTGACTGTGGAGATAGGAACAGGGGGCAACAGGGTGCCATGGCCTTGGCTGTTATGGTGGGGACAGAGGGCAGCAGGGTGCAGCAGCCCTGAATGTTCAGGCAGGAGATAGGGGTAGCATCAGGATACAGCAGCCCAAACTGTGGGACAGGTGTATCAGCCATGCCTGTTTGGGACAAGGGATGTAGGCAGCAGGATGTAGCAAAGGATCTGACTCTGGTGCAGGGGAACAGCAGGGTGCAACTGCCTCATCTGTTATGGTGGGGGAGGCATGCAACAGGGTGCAGCAAATGCTCTGAATCTTGTGGCCAGTGGCAGCATGGTGCAGCAGCCCAAACTGCAGTGACAACGGACTCTAGAGCACAGCAGGCCATAACAACCCCAACTGTGAAGAAAGGAGCAGGGTGCAACAGCCCTCTCCCTGGTGACACGGGATAGAGGACATCATGATGCAAAAGTCTTGACTGTGGTGCAGAACATGGAGCATCAGAGTACAGCAGCCCTGACTGTGTGATGGGGTACAGTTGGTGCTGCAGCCCTGCCTATTTGGAGCAATGGAAGTGGGTAGCAGGGTGTAGTAAAAGCCCCACCTCTGGTGGCTAGGGCAGCATGGTACAGCACCCCAGCTGTGGAGACAGGGAACCTGGCACACTGGGGCTTAGTACAACACAGCAGCCCTGTCTATGGAGACAGGAACAGGGGACAACAGGTGCAGTGTCCCTATCTGTGAGGGTGGTGGAGAGAGGGTAGCAGGGTGCAGCAACGCCAACTCTTTGGGCAGTGGGCGGAAAGGTGCGGCAGCCCTGATTCTTTAGGCAGGGGATGGAGGTAGCAGAGTGTACAATCCCCGACTGTGTGGGAGAAGACAGTGGGTAGCAGGGTGCTGCAGCCTCGATTGTGGAGCAGAAGGCAGGGGGCTTGTGGGACAGGTGGAAGTAGACTGCAGCTACCTCAACAGTGGGGAAGACATGGTGCATCGGGATGCCACATAGTGTTTCTAGTTATACACATACATGATGTATTTTCACACAGAAACCACCAAATAACTGAAATTTGTGAGTTCAGGCAGCTGCCTGTCACATTGTGCTACAGTATTTCAAGCACATGTACTGTTTGTCAATCTGACATGAAAAAAATGTTCTTACAGCAATGTATTTATGAAGGCTACATCAAAGACAGACTGTTTCTGTGAATAAACAAAATTTAGATTTGTTTTATAGTCATTTAATAGTCCAGTGTTATATAGTTAGAAAAAAATCAGTTTGGATTAGAAAGAACTAAGAGCTGTGACAGGCAAGCTGATTTCTCACAGAGAAAGATTTCCACTTCTTCAATTCAGCATTGAAACTGAAATGATCAACTTTTTATGAGAAGATAATTATATATTTTAAGTTGATCTATCTAAATACAAATCAGACAGTAAGTTTGTAAGAAATTTTGAGAACTCGTCAAACCATGAACTCTACAAACTACTGCTGTGATTGGGAATCTGAAACAGCTAGCTACTCCAAAATGATGTCATCACACTCTAAGTTTGACTGAAAGGACAGAAATAGCTCCACTGTTTTCAGCCACTGTAGAGCAAGTTAACAAATGCTGATTAAAAGAAAACCACACTACCAAACAGCATGAAATTTTCAGGAAACACTAATCATGACACAGGGACTTGAATTTCAGCGTTTCAAGCTTTTATAAAAAATATGTAAAAACCGTTGCACATGATCTTTAAGGTATTCCAATCCAGGCCAGAAATTACCTAGATCATTAACCAACTGGCCTGGTAGAACTGCACCTAATATAAACAATTATGACATTCTAATACAGGCCAAAAAAAAAAAACATTATGGTCATTGGATTGTGACATTCCAATCCAGGTAAAAAAATTGCCCTTATTAAATGGGTTCTGATAATGTTGTATTCTGCCTAGCTAGTAGCCATTGCTTAATCATGCTACTACCAGCAACTAACAAAAAATGTATTGCATCAGCTATACCACTGACTGAACATATCACTCTACTAGCTAATATTTCACCAAATGCCAATTGCCTTCATAACTTGCAACCTATAACCACTGATCCCCCCCCAAAAAATACTAAAAATGTCACTTTCCGTAATTACCTTTGAGCTGTGCACCAATTCTATAGTCAGTCAATTTCTGAACCCAGAAGAAGAATAAAGCGAAGAAACAACCACCTTCAAAGAAAAAAAGAAAAGAAAATAATGTGAGTAACAGACATGCCACACTCGCACATAATAGACAAAATCAAAAGTAACAAAGATGGCAAGAAAGAAAACAAACCCAAAATAAAACAATACACAACAAAAAAATGTTTCATATCAATTTTCAAAAGGCACCACTTCAGGACATTAACCAAACCTTAAAGACTGTTATGTTGACATTAGTACTTCAGCCAGAGCCCAGTACGCTGTCTCCACTTTCAATGTGCTCCATGCTGAAATCAGACATGTAAATTCCCCATTCATAACCAGAAATATCACTACCACTGGGCATCCAAACTTTATGATAAGTAGCAATATATTTGTCTCAGTTGTGAAACAGTATAGCAAAGACCATAAGGCTGCTGCTACTCCCCTTCTATTATCTAATGCTGACATGGAACCATTCCATACATCACAAGCAGTTTCTCCCTTGATTGCACCTAGCCTCGTCTGCAAAGCTCAGCTGGATATCCAGCTACAGTACTATATGGCCAGGTGCATCAGGGAATGGGTACAAGAATGAAAGCTAAAGTCAGTCTCCACACTGATAGAAGAAAGTAGGCTTGAGTGCAATAACCTTAAACTGCAATGAAAATACTAAAATAATTCAGATTATAAGAAACAGAACAAACATGAAAACCAAGGGATCATCTATGAGCAACCTAACAACCCAGTGTGCCCAGTGTCATCCTTTCAAACAGTATCTCTCCAGATAAACCCCCAATACCACAGCCCTATTGTGTACTGTATTTACACCCTACAAGACAACTGCAGCACATACTGGACCACTTTGCCCATCAGAATCAGCTACCTTTCATCAATGATGGTGCATCACAGTACAGAGACTACTCTAAGCACTAAATCAATCATTTACTTAGATCCACAGCAGTTTCACCTCTCATCTTTTGCAAGGCTCAAATCTTAGCAAATAGGACCTAGGGCCTCCAGTGCTCACTGCTGATTATGCTCCCCTGGAGCGGCTGTTTTCTAGTTACTGTACCATTTATATGCTCTGTTGACAATGCTCCAAGTGAGCTGAAGGTTTCTACTGCTGACTACGCTCCATATGAGCTGCCGTCACTGTATTACTAACTGTAATGAATTCAAAATTACTGTTTTATGAATCAATTCTTGACTCAGACATGGAACCTTTACAAATGAGCACTTGTGCTCAAAGGGTAATCCGAATGATGAAATAAATAAAACAAAATAAATATCTCATAACTGTAACTTGACAGAGATGCTATGTAAGTTTGCAGATTTACTGGTCTACTTCCAGTAAAGCTAGAAAACTGTAACGTAACGTACTTGACTTGATGCACACAAATTAGACACAAAGGAACAGAAGCTGTGTTCAACAAACCAACCTCCCAATACCGCCACCTATTACAGACACTCTACAGCTTTTTAACCTCACCAACTACATCTTTTCTGCTCAACAAAATGTCACCAATGATAAAAAAGAACAACCTATAGTGCTAGCACAACATGCTCAACTGGACCTTCTTATTTTGACTGATTCTATATATTGTGCAACATACAATTTACAGCATGTTTTATGTTACCACATTTCAGGGCCATTTTCTTTTACAATAGTTCAAAAATATAAAAGAAATTCAATACGATAGTTTCAAGTTTACTATTTTATACTACCCTACATACCCATTTTATAAGCACAGAAAGACATTCTAGGTTATTGGTAGTTGTGCCCTGAATGCAAGCAACATTGCACAAAGGCACTAGGCCCCTGGATGCACATATTCATGGTACTACTAGCAACACCCTGTTGTGTCTTTACTGCTTTTTTGTAACTGTGGCATTACAATCTGGTTGAATCATTCCAATCCTGGCCACAAATAGCCATTCTTTTTTTTTTTTTTTTTGCCCTGTGACTGCCACAGCCCCACTCCTTCAGGCTTCTCATGCTGGACCCCCCCCCTCCAAATATCTGTCCTGGATGTGCAGGAAAGTCTCCACATATTGCACATCGGACCCCAAAAATCTGACCTGTCAGGCATGCCTGTTGACCCTGGCAGGAGGCAGGCAGAACTGGGGCCGTCAACAGGAGGGGCAGGAATGATCCATTGCTGCATGACCTGGGGTGGTGGAGGGGAGCTAACCCAAGGCCATCATCTGGGGCCGTGGCACTGGCAGTCATTTTTTCCGTTTTTTATGGTCCTGACCAAACTTCCCAGGTGAACTGGTAAATCATCAATCATGATTTTTGAAGGTCAGTCATGACTGATTATTGCTAATCATCAAATGTTACCATAAGATCATCAAAGGAGATCATTATAGTGTATGGGAGAGCACTGTTGTGCATAAAATTCGATGGAAACACAATGCTGTTGTACCATCAATGTGATGTCAACATGGTGTTGTACCATCTTGAGGACATCACATCAATGGTACAACAGCATTGATCCTCACTGCGCATGTGCAGTCAGCGACGCTCAGCTCCATGTAAACAGCCACATGGAGGACAGATCAATTTTGATCATGGGGAAATGGCTGCAGCAGTGAGATCCTTTCCAAAAAAGACAGCAGCGCCGATGAAAGGACAGTCCTGATATTGGGAATAGGTGGGTAGCATCATATTTAATTTAAAAACTTGAGTATGGGACAGTGAGAGCATTGGACTGAGCGGGACTTCCTCTTGTCATGTTGGCAGCGGTGGGGGGGGGGAATTAGCAACAGCACAATCCTCACTATGAGTGTGAGGTAATCACTGCCATGACCAAGAAATGTTCAGCTGATGCCCATACACTATACAAGACAATGTATGGGCATCAGTTAACAACATTGCTGAATTCACTTCTCGAAGTTACCAGGCAACAGTAAACCTCTTGTGCTTCGCTCTTGAGGTTTACAGTTGCCATGGTAACCTCTTGAAGTGAATATAACGTTGTTATCTGATGCCCATACATTATCCTCTATATCTAAGATCATCATCTATATCATGATTTTATCATCAAACATGAACTTTCAAATCACCAACTGATAAGAATTGATTATTTTATAAGTTTAAATCAGCATGATGGTTGTTGATGATCTATGGATGATCAAGTGATGATCATTGATGATATTAGTTCGGTATTATAAGATTGCAAGTCACAGAAGTAATACTTAAAGTTTTATTCGTTAGTTATGAAAATATGAATGTCACATATCAGCAAAGATAAATTAATTATGAATTATAATGTAAATCATGTGAAGTCAAGGTTTAATACCATTAGGAAGAGTACATGAAATGTCTAGTATAGGATGCATATTTGCATACCTAATTTGCATATTTCAGCAGCACAGTTATGGAACAAAACAATGATTTTTATTTTTAAATTAATTTTGCATTGACAGTATTAGATTGCAGACTATTAGGAAAGGTTGTGAGCACAGACCAGGTACTTTTAAGAACTCACCACATCTGTAAAAGGAACCACTTAATGGGGATATATAAACCTAAATTAGCCTTTTCAACTCCAGTTAGATGTGAAGTATCAGAGTAAGTATAACTGAAAGCAGTGGGCTCCTCAAGCAAAGGTATCATATGTAATCATTCCAGTAAAGATGTCCAAATATGAAATAAATTCCAAAAGTGTAGAGAAAAGATAAAATGATGTTTTAATTTATTTCTGTAATCCTGACCACTGGCAGTCATGAAAAACCATGATGATGCAAGATCATCATTAAATCATAATCACCATCTCCATAACTTCATGATTTTTGATTGTCAGCCATTTAACGTTGATGGTTAAGTATTGTTAATGATGATGCCAATGATGGGTTTTGAAGCTTAAACATGATCTCTGAACATAACTGGATAATGACCATTCATGATACATCATTGAAAAATCATCATATTTTCAGCTGGGCCCTCCCCTATTGGCCATGCATGTTCACAGCTGGCCTGGGGGGGGGGAGGAGTGCCTAACAGTCACCCACATAGTCAACGGCGCCACCACCAGGAGCCACAAGACAGTGATGCAGCAGCCTCCCCTTCAGGGGAACAGCATCCAAGAAATGCTCTATGAGCCCTCCCTGCCAGCCTCTGCTCCTGATGTCCTGGGCTCAGGTGCGCACCCAGGTCGCCGGCTTGTCACAACAATCCCCACAGCTGGATGCTACAGAGGGCACCATGCAAATGGCCATTCTGATTATATGACTGTGGCATTTTAGTCCTGGACACAAATAGCCATTCAGAATAAATGCAGAGATTTGGAAAGTTGGCAAACATCACTCTGCAAATTTGCTAAATTTGCCAGGTTTGGAAAGTGCAAAGTGTCTACTTTGAAAAGTTATTGGCAGGCAAAGCAGTATTTTTTTTTCTAGTAAAAGCATGTAAATTTATCAGTGAAGTTTCAACGTTACCATGACTTTGCTTGACTTCACCTGAAAACATGCCGTTTTGCTAGGAAAAGTCACGCACAGCGGTGACTTTTCAAAGTGTTTCATGAAGGCATATTTTGCAGCTTTACCAGAAAACTTACCAATGTCTCTATATGATTATTGCATTCCAAACCTGGCCATAGAAGGCCATTATCACTAGCAGAATGGTGTAGTCTGATCCAGATTACATATGGCCATTATTATCTGATAAGGTAGCCTCATCTGAGCAAAAAAAGTTGATCATCATACTGGGGCAATCCAATCCAGGCCAAATTTGATAATTATCATTATGTGAATTGGAAACCCCATCCATGACAAACATGACCTTTATTATCTGAGTAGTACAGTACAATTAGGCCAATAATATGTATTACCATTATCTGAGAGGGACAGTCCAATCCAGACCAAGCATGACCACTATCATTATCTGACTGATGAAGTTCAACAAAGGCCAAAAAAAAGCATTACCATTATCTGACTGGGGCTATTGAATCCAAGTGAAAAGTGATCATTATCCAATTATAATAACTGGCTCCCCCTTTTTCCCATAGGGAAACCGTGGCATAATCTGCCATTATAAAGGAATGTTTACAACGGCAAACATGCGCACAATTCCCCTTGCTGTGCGCAGGCTCATGCAGCAGTGTGACTAGTCAAGACCACTCGCAGCTTCCACGTTGCCCAAAACAGAACTGCCAGAAGAAGTTGGCGGTAAGTTCTTTTCTCCCCCGGTGAAGACACACAAAATCTGCTGAAAAGGGGAAAAACGTTTTAAAATATGAAAAATCTGGCACCGGGACTAAAACAAAAGCTAACCGAGAATACACTGGAAAGTCTTTATTTTATATAATTGCTGAGGTGAAAAAGGGAAACCTAGCAATTATACAAAATAAAATATGGGGTAGTGTGTTTAAACTTGAAGTTTACAAACACCCTCAGGGTTAGATGCTAACATAAACCCCTCATGCTTCGCTTTCGAGGTTTATGAGCGTCTATCCCCTCGGGTGTGTGTAAACTTCTCATTACACACACCACCCCATATATTATTCTATATATAGTATATACTTGGGGCTTATTATGTATGGGATCAGTGGCTACTGAAAAGGTGTTATGTACATTCTAAAAGTTGTTGGGCACATTCTGTCAAGTTTACTTGTGTCCCTACTTGCACCAGCTTTCCCACCAGCCAGTCTGCTTTCATTTCCACTGAGCGCTCCTTGCTCAGCTGACTCCTGCCTGGCAGCCCACTTTAATTTTCACAGAGTGCTCTCTCTTTGTATTAGTGTTTAGCACTGCTCACTACTTCCCTCTATAGAACCATATACTATAAAAAAATAAAATATGGGTGACCTTACACAACTCACTTTGTGTTTGCATCTTGGGGTTGAGATAAAAGTATCGACCTTGAGAGCGAAGCTCTAGGGGTATATATGCTGTTATTGTTCCCCCTCGATGGGAACACAGGCTTGTTGTGCATGGTCACCCACACATGATTCCTTATGTAGCAGCTGAATCCAAGCCAAAAATAAGGATCATCATCATTATCCAATTGGGGCCATTGAATCCAGGCCAAAAACAGCCATTATCATTATACTCTACTATGGTAGTCAATCCAAAGGTGGCCTAAGGCCCTATATAAACTGTTCCAGCAGTTCTCAAAGTTAAACTCTGTAAAACCTCTCTCTAATATGTATTAGTTTAAATTAGATTAAAATCGTAATTTCACATTACAGCGAATTACTTTCTCTGGCAATCAGTTCCATAGGCATGCCACCTTCTGCATGAAGAAGTACTTTCTTTGTCCCCAAGTTAATTCGCATTAGTTGTTTATTGTGACCTCCTCGTTTGATATATCAAATCTTTGATTTTAGGATTATGCTATTCTTGAGCTACATGTCTCTAGTAATGTAATATGATAGGCAACATATCCCCCTCATTCTTCTAGTTTCAAGGCTCATTAAGCTGTGTCACCTCTTATGGTAGGTCAAGGTTCCCATTCCCCAAATTAGCTTCTGGTTGTGGCACTCCAATCTGGCACAAAATGGTCATCATCATGATCTGACTGAGGCAGTCCAATCAAGGCTAAAGTAGCAAGATCCTCATTGCACTAGGGCAGACCAATCCAATCCCAAAATGATCATTATCTGGAACATCTGTTGAAGGTTATGGATTATCCCATGAACTCTAAAAACATCCAACAATCCTCCTGTGCCAGAACAGTCTGTACTGCTTGCACAAATATGGTAATTGTAATGTAAATAGTGAGAAAAAATATAAAAATTCTGGGCCTAACATTTATTTTTAATCCAAACTTGGCAGACTGTGCTTCAAAGTTCTCTTCATTTAAAAATTAACCATTTTGCTGTCTGGAGGTTGCTGATATAACAAACCTATTTACAAAAACTATAATATTTGAAGGTCCACTTAATAAGCATGTCACATCAGAAACCCCACACAGCAATGTGATTGGTCACAAGGAAACACCTAGCTGTGCAGAGATTTACCATTCTTTTTAAATACTGGAAGTCCATTTTATGGGTTACAGCACTTCCCATGGTGTGTGGTAATACTTCAGAAACCAGGCTACAATGCAATAAATTAGGATGCACTATGCTTAGCTCCTTTTTCTTGAAATATTGTGTTCTCCACAGGATATTTTTAAATACAATACCTGCAGTCACACCACATATATCCTGTATTGCAATTCTGGGAGTGCAGAAGAATTCCCACAGGATGATATTGTTTTTTTAAGCAGTGATGCTAGTTTAAAAAATGTTTGTTTCATCAGTCACTGTAAGACGAGACCAGCAACTAACAAACAATCTTTTATTTCTATTATTTTTCCGTTTCCTTTATAAACTTTTTTTTCTCGACAGTTTGCCAAGCTTGCTGTATTGAATTGTCAAGGAAAAGGAGCAGTGCCACTGAGTAATTGGGGTATATCATCTGATATAACTAGCATACACAACCTCTTCTTTTGTTTATGTGCTCTTGGGAGCAAACAGTGCTAACAAAGTGCAAAAAAAAACAGAAAATAGTTATGGGGCTGCCATATTTTCTGTGGAGCCACATAATAGTAATATATTTACAAATATCAAGGAAAACAATGATTAGCAAACAATAACAAACACCCCTCAAAAGTAACAAATCAGAATTGTTAAACTAAGGCAAAAACCAAGGAAGCAATGACTACTTCCTGGTTAACTAGTAGTACTGATTTAAGTGTCAGCGGTTCAGTAGGTTACAGATTCCCCTATGGGGAGAGGAGAGTGGAAGGTCATGGGTTCTATTCAACCCAATAATGACATTATAATGTGGCACTAGAGGGGTGGCTACACTGTTGAGGTGTCACTGTTCGGATGAGACTTCAAACTCGGATCTCTTCTGCCAATCTCTGGTGGATGTGAAAGATTCAATGCACTTAGAAGAATAGGGGGATTTTCCACAGTTCCTTTGCAAACATTCCTCTTGTCACTGTAACAGGTCCATGTAATCCACCACTAGGACACATGTGAAAACAAGCTGCCTCAACTCTGTGTGCCTTTTCTGGTATAAAAAAAATTGCAAAGTAACAAATTATTCCCTTAATAAAGAATAGTTACTTACCATAACTGTAGATCTTAAAGAGAATTTTCTCCATTGAGCCATATCACTGAATTGTAAGCCATCAGCATTAGGACCACCCAGAAACTATTGTTAGCTAGGGCTGCCCACAAAGATGTTTGTTGCTACCACAGGCATAACATAAGTGGCCCCATCATGCCTTAGCTCCCCTACAGAGACCAAGCTCTGAAGATCATCAGACAGGCAGGGATCAAAACGACCAGGACCAAACCAGGTACACAGACAAAGATAAGCAAACCTGAGTATAATAATATGAAAATCAGGCATAAGAGGAGAACCAGTGAATGAGAGTAGTTGGGATAATCACCAGCCACTTGAAAAGGAGAAAGGATGGAAGGAGAGCTGTGTCTCAATGAATGAGAATCTCTCAAAGATCTTCTGTTACAGTAAGTAACTATTCTATTTTTATGGCTATGTCACTCCATAGGGCCAATTCATGAAACAGATCCTAAGCAGTACCAAAGCAACAAGTGAGGAAAGAAGAACCTAAACACAGACTAAGGAGGCCTTGTAGGACAAGAAGGCCAGATCTGGCACATCTATGAGAGACTATGTCCAGATTGTTATGTTTAGTGAATGTACTCCAAGTAGCAGCACAACAGTACTCCATCAGTTGGGGGTGAGGATATAGCATGCACCAAGCAGGAAAGGGATCTTAAGGTTATCATCTCTGATGACCTCAAGGTAGGGAAACAGTGTGACAAGGCAGCAGGTAAAGCAAATAGGATGCTGGGATGCATAGGCAGGGGCATCACAAGCAGGAAAAGGGAGGTCATAATTCCGCTATACAAGACACTAGTGAGGTCCCACCTGGAGTACAGTGTACAGTTCTGGAGACCTGCACGTAAGGACATGAACAGGGTAGAGAAGGTTCAGAGGAGGGCAACAAAGATGGTACATGGATTGCATCACAAGTCCTATGAGGACAGGTTGAAGGAATTGAATATGTACTCCTGGAGGACAGGAGGAGAGGGATATGATAGAGACATACAAGTATCTTACAAGGAGGAACAGGGTGCAGTAATACACTATTTTTAAGGGAAAAAGATGTTCCAGGACTAGAGGGCATGGGATGAAGTTGGCGGGAGGACGATTCAGAGGAGACGTGAGGAAGAATTTCTTCACAGAATGGGTGGTGGACAAGTAGAACACCCTGCCAGAGGAAGTGGTTGGGGCTGAAACAATCACGGGATTTAAGACTGCATGGGATAGACAGAAAGGATTTCTGGAGGTCAGGATTAAGGGGCAATAGACTTCTAGAAAAACAAAGTAAACTTACAAGCTCAAATGGGCAGACTGGGTGGGCCGTAGGCCCTTATCTGCTGACACTGTCTATGTATCTATGTAACAGATATCAGTAATGGGCACATTGTGGAAAAAAACATGATATGGAAGTAGCCATACAATGAGTGGAATGAGCATAGACAGGACCAGGAAGCTTCTTACCACACTTCTGGTAACAGAAATTATTTCAGCAGGCCAACCATTTAGAAAAGTCCTGCTCAGAAATAGGGGAGCCCACCTTTAGCGATGTGAAATTAAATTCCACTGGTGAAGTGAATGTGAAGTGGCCACTTCGAATTGTCTCTCTGCTATGCAGAGCGGCCAATAGAAAAGGCTCACTTCGCCATGTAATTATTACTTCACACTGTCATTCCACCTTAACGCGAAGCAAGGCAGAGTGGCAACAATATGGCAGCCCCCCCAGTGCCACACACACACACACACACACACACACACACACACACACACACACACATCACCGGAATTCATGTGCATCCCCAAAATGCTACTGTCTTGTGTCTAGAAAATTCCCCAGTGCTGGCAATGTGAAATGAGAGTGTAACAAGAAATGCAAAGCCTCCCAGAATTAATGGTGTACTGCAAGTGCACAGACAGATTAAGATTGTGCTGTGCACTCAAGAGATGCAGAGTCAGACATAAAGGCACACCACCACCTAACCAGTGCTCACAAGTCACAAATCCAAATCTGGAAAAGAATACCTTTGCCGGGTTTGGGGGAGGTGTGTCAACGGTAGTAACAGTTCACTACCGGTAAAGATACTACTAAGCAGTATAAAAAATTCATGCATGGTGCAGTGGATGGCAGGTTCACACTGCTGCAATTACTCTGGCACAATAAAAGTTGTCTGATTTAATGGTACGCATCACACATACAATCACACACACACTACAAGTATTGTGTAACAAATTGAAAACCTTTAGCAATATAACCAAATGTTTTAAACAAACTGAAATTATATATTGCTGCACCACTACAATCAGCAAAAAAATGTCAAGAATTACTGAAAATATTACTCCGTGTACATTAAACGCAGTTATACAAGAAAAATGTAACCAAAACAGAAAGACTGCCTTTTTCTCCCAGTTAATCTACCTACACCACAGATACACCCCTCCCCCAAAGCACACTTCATGCGGCTGTCAGTACACAGACTGAATGTTCTAAATTAACATTCAAAATCCACACACAAACACTTGATATGAGCACAGGAGGGTTTCCTACAATTTGAGCTAACAAAATGGCTCAAAAAGGCTTTTTTAACAGCTTTTAGAGGATTTGAATCGCAGAGCTCTGAGAGGAAACTGTCTCCATCTTCCACTACACACACACACACACACACACACACACACACACACACACACACACACACACAAAACAAAGAACTGAGGCTGTGCAGAACAATCTAGAGCCCATGTGACCTGAAATCCCATGAAGCCCTGCAAATTCGCCTTGAAGCTCAATAACAAGGCAAAGTGATGCAAAGTACATGGATTTCAATGTACTTCACCTTAAAATTGGTGGAGAAGTGGTTTGGGGAAGGCAGAATAATGCAAAGTCATTGTTTTCAATGGCCTTTGCATTCCCCATTACGAAGCAAAGTACTCTGCTTCGTGTTGCGGAGCACTTTGCAGATTCCACGTTACTGCACGAATGACCTGTGGAGCGAATTTTGGCCACTTTTCCCATCTCTACCCACCATTCAGGGGCCAAAAGCCACAAACAGCTGAGTGAATTTCGTACAGTTAATACAATCAAGATGACAATGCAATATCTGGATGTCAAGCATGTGCAGATTACTTCCTACTATTCAATGGAGTCGAAAGTAAACCAGAACCATCAACAGTCTGACTTAGTGTATGCTCAGAAATGACCATGGGCAGAAAATAAGGACAGGTACACATGGTAATCCAATCCTCATGGAAACAAGATAAGGAGGCTCCACAACTTGATCTTGCAATTCGGAAGTATGTATAGCAGATGACAGTCAAGAGGAACATCTTCCTACAGAGAAAGTGCAGCTTACAAGTAGTGGCAGGCTTGAAAAGAGGTACAAGAATGGTCTCCAGAATCATATTAAAGCTCCACATTTGAACTAAATCTCTGACATGGGGTTCCAGAAGCAGATTACCTCTTAGGAACCTGCAGGAACCCTCAAGTTGTGTCACTATATTGCCATTGATGAGGGCAAGAAAAGCCAATAACACAGCCAAATTATCAAGGAATACCAAATGCCTGCATCCATAAGGGACAGAAGGTAGTCCCTAACTTGACTGGACATGTACAGGAGTCCAGCTGATGAACAGTACACCAAACTGTGAAATGTTTCCGTTTGTGCAAGTAAGTTCATCTAGTAGACTGCTTACAAGGCTCCAGTAGAATACCTGCAACCACTGGGGATATTTCAAAGAAGGAGAGTTCTATATCATCGTGGTCCAGGAATTAAGGTGTATGGATTGAATATCTAGATGTACCAAAGAGCCTTGGTCAGGTACTGAAGTCCTGCTCAAAGAGGGAGTGGGACAGGGGGTTCCACTACCAATTTCTGCAGCAGAGGGAAACATATTTTTCTGTGCCAGTACAGTGCCACTAGGATCAGAGTGGTGGATTCTGCCCACAGCTTGACCAGAACTTTCTGTATCAGAGGAAATGCATACATGAACCTTCCTTTCCAAGAAAGGGATAATGCAGCTCACTAAAAAAACTTGAGGCCCTGGAATGAGCGAGCAGAAAAACATCAGTTCTGCTTTGTATGGGGATGCAAAGAGGGCAATGTCTGGGTGGCCCTACCTTATGAGAAGGTTACCCACGGCAGAATCTAATAACTCCCATTCATGGCAGAGTGCCTGGGGCCTGCTCAGATGACCTACATGGGCGTTGAGGGTACTGGACAGACAGACAGACAGCAGAGAGGAACATGTCGTGTTCCATGGCCAGTCTCAGACTCTTCTGTAAAGAGGATATGAGCGAACAGAGCCTTGGTGGTTGATGCTGTACAACAGTTATATGCTGCCCATTCAGGATCAGTAGCTAGTGAACCCCAAGAACTGCAGTGAAGACATGTAGACCAAGCAGAACAGCCCTCATCTCCACTATGCTGCTGTGTAGAATCATGTCTACATGGGACAGATGACCAAAGAGTCTGGAAGGGGCTGAGATGGGCACCCTACCAGAAATTGGATGAGTCTGTTGTCATTACTTAAATGAGGAGACAGAATGGAAAGGGAGACCCCATCTCCAGGTTGGAATAGTCCAACCACCACAGCAGGGAGTGGCAAAGCAGAGGAGTCATCTATGTAGGACACTCCAGATCATTTGAATGCTGTGCCCTCTGGGCATGGAGGAACCACTGTGTAATCCTCATATGCACACATGCTAGTGGGACACTGAGAACAGCAACAACCATGAGACATACTGTATCAATCGTAGAAGACGTCTGGCTGAAAGACAGTCACTGGTAGAGACCAAGTGAGCCTGGGCAACCAATGCCATAGCACGGTCAAACAGAAGAACTGTCTGGATAACCTCTGAGTGTAAAACCCTTCCGATGTACTGGAGACAGTGGCATGGACTGAATATTGACTTTGGCATGTTCAACAGAATGCCCTACTGCTCAAAGACCTGTCAGGTACAGAATAGTGTGTAAATGATGGCCTCCTGTGATGGGGCCTTCAGAAGCCAATCATCAAGGTATGGGAAAATGAAAATGTAAAGGCAGCTGCAATTACTGCAAAGCCTTCAATAAAGACATGCAGTTCAGAGGATAAGTCAAATGGCAACACACAAAACTGACAGTGAGAGCCCTGGAGCATAAACACAGGTACTTTCTGTTGACTTGCAGATCTAGATATAGAGGTAGTCCTTCATATCCAGAATGCACAGCCGATCCGCTTGTAGCAGCAGGGGGAGCAGGGACTGTAAAGAGACCATGAAAAACATTTGTATTCTATGAACAAGATGAGGCTCCGAAGGTCCAGGATGGGACATAAATCTCTCATTCACTTCAGTATGAGGAAGTACCAGGAATAGTAGCCCTGATTCATTTCTGCACTCAGGATAGGTTATATGGCCTCTTGCAAAGGAGGGATTGAACCTCCTCCAGCAGGAAGGTGAGATGTCCCAGAAGGTAAATGATTTGGCAAGGGAGGATTACAGGAGGAATACAAAGGAGTTTCCAGGGTGTGTCTTCACTGACCCACCTCTAGAACCCAAGCATCTGTTATGATCTCCCTCCACTTAGGAGGAAGAGGGATATGTGGTCTCCCACAAGGATCCCCTGATCTGCAGGGACTTGGGGAGGTGCAATCAAGTCAGTAGGCTCCAGGGGTGGCTGGAACACAGCCAATACCCACACCTTTGGTGAACCTGGCATAGGCAGCAAGAGGTAAAAGGGACTGAGGAAGTGGCCCGCGTCAGCTGGAAGCCATGGCTCCCAGCTGACTCTGGCCATCCATGGAGCAGCTTCTACTAGGCCAGGCATAGGGCCTATGAAAGAACCCAATGCCCTGACCCTAGGCTTTGAATTGAGGGTATGAAGGGACCATAAGGTCATTTTGGATGTCTGTAGAACCCACAAAGCAGATTTCATATCAGAACCAAAAGATGCTTCCTCCCAAAGGGAGCATCATGGATCAACTGTGGAAAATCTGTGGGAAAGCTAGTCACAAACAGCCATGAGTGGTGGTGTATGCATATGTCAGAAGCAGCTGCACAAGCTGCAGCATCCAAGGCAACATAAGCCAACCATAAATGGTGCTTACCAGCCTCCAAGCCACAGAGGAGAGTCTGTTGGACTTCAGTTTTGTCTGGCCCATAAGGCAGTTTGTGGACCACGGCAGCCATAAACTTACACGGGCTATTCTGATATTTAATAACTTTATAAGCCTGGTATTTGCCAATTCTGGTTAAAACTCTGGAAAATGCTGTAGGCCTTCACATCATGAGAGATGCCTAGGCAGTTGATGCACACATTGTGAGCATCACCATTAAAAATCTTTACTTCAGCACAATGACAGTAGTGAAACAGCAGTTTCTTTTCTTTCATAAGCAGCATAAATGTTTGTGACTTAAATTTAAAAAATAAAATAAAATTAAACATTAGCGAATACTTTTATTACAAGTTTGATGGTGTTATTTAAAGGTGGTGGACTGATGAGTGGATGATGGCAGGAAAAAGAACTAAAGCATGATGGGGCCCTCCACATTACACAGGCAGTGACAAGGCAAGTTGATGTGGGTAGTCCCAGCTAGCAAAACATTTCCAGGTCATCCTGACACTGACGACTTGCAGTTCTATGATGTTGCTCAATGGAGGGAGATATCCTAGACCAACAATTCTCAAACTTTGTCATAGTGAGCCTCCCCCTAAGCCATGGAAAAGATTATGAGCCTCCCCCAAAATATTGAAATATTTTTGGGTCTCCCTATAGAAAAATAGCCTACTTTTCACAGTACATCAGGAATAAATTGAAACCTCTTTGCATAGCTGGCTCTCATGCTATTAACCTTATTGTAACCCCCCTCCCCCAACAGGGCAACCTACTTGCTCCAATATTTTGATTCTCAAGCCATTGTTACCCCTTACTGCCATACCTTCATGGGTCAGAATGCTTTTCTGTTTCCCCTCTATCTTGAATAACCTTTCTGCCGACCTCTGCCTCTCCCCCCTGCTCTTAAGCAACTTCTCAGGGATCATTTTGGTCCCTCCTCCTCTTATTCTTAGTACCTGTATGGTTAACTCTTGCGTTTGGACAGTTCTACTGCCAGTCTAATTGAGCAATTGTTCCTTGCATTGTTAGTTTATTGTTCTTAATTTGTTTCCACTTTTATTCATTTTGTATTGCTTGAGTGTTTTGCAGTTACATTTTGAATTGTATTCTCTCACTACCCTTCCCTGGGTACACCTGAAATAAGCCATGGCTCAGTGTACAGTACCTTCCCTTGCCACAGACTTGTGAATACATACATAAATTCACCTACTATTATCCTCTTTCAGTTTGCCTTATTTATCCCTTCGCACAAAATCTATAAAGTTCAAAACTGAAATATAGTACTTTTTCAAGACTTGCTTGAGCCTCCCCTGGAAGAGGTTGGAGCCTCCCCAGGGAGGCTGGCCTCACCATTTGAGAACCCCTGTCCTAGACAAAGAACTATAAAAGTATCCAGATCACCTTTCAGCATGCTCAAGGTCAAGGGAGTGCACACAGCTGGTCAATTCTTGAATACTGGGGACAAGAATGCCACCCTCTGATATCCACGTCTGTTCTGAAGGATTAAAATTGTGGAACACAGTTATGATTTTGAGAATGATAATCTACTGCATAGCAACAGTCTTCTAGGACAAACTAGTTTACATCTGGGACTTAAAAACATCTGGCAAAATAATTTGGCAGCCACTATGTTTTGAAGGAAGTGGTCACAAAATGAAGAAATCTAACAGTGTTTTTGGAAGACGCTATGCAGAGTCCATTGTGCAAAGAAACAGGGTGAAGACTGCTGCCGAGTTTTTATGCTTGGCCTCAATTCAGCATCCATACAGTTTCACATTCAATCAACCAGCAAACCAGACATGATAGCAGCATACAAAGCAATATGTCAGTGGGGCAAAAAAGGGATTTGTGCAGCAGATTACTTTTCACTCAAGTCATTAGTGCTCTAAAGAGCAGAACAACAGTATGGTAACTGCCGACTCATGCAGCTATCCTCCTTGTTCTCATTTGACAAACTAGAATTAGAAAGTGGTTTACCAAAGTTTAATTGCCTGCAATTCTCTTGCACACCTAATTTTTTAACTTTGTGTTTTATGGTCCCCTGATCCCCTTTCTTTGATCTGCAGAGTGTGTGTGTTAATGCATACAACAGTGACCACTACTAGTGGAGGTGTTGCAAAGTTGCTTTAAGCTCTTCCGCAGAAAATGAATTTCTGCAAAGGCTGACTATGGTTTCAGCAGTTAAGGCTATCTCAACAGTCAAGAGACTGCTCTTACTTCAGGGTATATACACAACAGTCATATTAAACACTGCAATATGAAATTAGACTATAGTTACTTAAAAGAACTACACAAAGCATTTTTAAAACTTTGCATGCAGTCTTCTAAACATACATTAAATCCCACTAACATGTTATGAACAGCAAAATATGCCCAGCAGCGAAGGTGTAAGCAGAAAGTTTAGTTACTCACCAGTTACAGTAGATCTTTGAGAGAAGCTCCTCTACAGAGTCACACCTTTAGCACTGTAATCTGTCAGTGTCAGGACCACTTGGAAAGTTTTACCTAGCAGGAGCTGGCATGTTGACATACACTGGGCAATATAATGTGGGCAAACCCCATACCTCCTCTCTTTGTGTTGGAGAAGAGCTGAGAATTGTACCATACTGACAAGAATGGGACACCAGAACTCTGACCGGGCCAACAGGAGAAGCAGTGGCTAAGGAAACAAAAAGCTCATTTGGGACAGCAATTAAAAGGTGAAAATCAAGTGTGCAGTAACAGGTACATCTTCCAGTGTAGGTCACCTAAAATTCAGAAGTGGGTAGGTGGGAGGGTTAGCTCGGATTCTGTGGAGGAGTTTCTCACCAAAATCTAATGTACTAATAAGTAACTAAGCAATACTCTTCCAAGACACCTCCCTCCATACAGCCCCAACCTTGGAATGATTCCCAAGAAGTGTAAAAATGCAGAGCGGGAGGAAAGCCCAACTGCAGCGATGTAAGAAACCCTTATGACTGCAGGCTCTGAAAGACAGCAATGCCACAGTTAGCACATCTATGGAACACTAGATCCAAATTGTGGTGTTTACTACAGGTATAGACAGAAACAGAATGCCATGTGGCAGCAGAGCATACACAGTCATGTGCCAAGACCAGATAATATATCCTCCACAATTCTGAAGGAACTGTGCAATTCAATGGTGGTTGTCATGTAGCAAACTGACACACTGTGACACTGTATTTGATCCTTGCAGACATTGTACGTCACCTGCTGAAACGGAATGAAAACAAGTCACTGCTTGCATGTCCACAGAGAGGACTATGAAGCTCTTCACCATGCTTCCAGTAACTCAAAGGAATACAACATGTCAACAATTTAGAAAACCACTGATCAGATCGGGGATCCAAGGGTGAATAAAACATAATGCTATAACTTAATGCAATCCTTTGTGCAAGCCAAGTAGCAATGTTAAGCTCTGTGACATCAAGAGATTGCAGGATAATGGCTCCCATATTCTGAGGGAAGAGAACAAAATACAAGAAGGTGGATAATTTGGTTCAGTGTGAGCTCAGAAACCACCTTAGGCATGAACAGAGGACTGGTGTTGTAGTGAAACCCAGTTCTGGTGTAACACAAGTTAAGGATCTGCAACCAAAACAGCAGCTCATAAATTCTTCAAGTTGATTGCCACCAGAAAAAGCATTTTTTTAAAAAAGGAAATATTTAAAAAAAGGCAGCAGGTTCAAATGGAGCCTTTGCAATAAACTGAACTAAGTTAAGGTCCCACACTGGAAAAGGGCTATGGACCAGGGGATGTTGATGAAAGAGCCTGAAAGAGCCATTTGAAGAACCTACATGACACCTAAAACTGGGTCACAGTACTGCCTCCAGAATGAGCATGAGATGCTGAAATGGCTAAAGGTGAATCTTCACAAGACAGTGCTGGAGGCCACTATGATATGAACAGAAGGTAGTCCAAGATTCTCTAGAGATGCTCTAGCTATAAGAAAAGGTCCAAGGAGTGAGAGCCGCACCAAACTCTGAAGTCCTCAGGAGCCAGGAATTAAGTTGCAGAGATGGAAGGTCCAGATGCGACATACTACCCTGGACCTGCAACAGAAGTCCCACTCATAGAGAGAGAGAGAGAGAGGGGGACAGTACATAGAAACACAGAACTTGTATGCAGGAAAGGACCGCTTGGCCCACCCAGTCTGCCCATGCGGTCCCTGCCTAGTCTGTCTCTACAGATCCTAGCTGGTCTCCAGTGACTCTCCCTTTTCACTGCTTATTTACTAATATGCACAGTAGGTTCCACTGCAATCAGCCAGAGCAGAGGAAACCAAATAAAAGTGGACCACAAGTACTAAAGTGTCCCTGCTCTTTGAAGCTTGACCAAACTTCTTTGAATCAAAGGGATTGGAAGAAAAGTGTATGGAAATCTACCCTTCTAGAAGGAGAATGCATCCCTACAAAAATCCCAGGCCCAAAAGAGAGCAAGCAGAAATGCAACAGTGTTGTATTTTGAGGGTATTGACAAAGGTCCAACTCTGGATGGCCCCTGTGAGTGAAAAGGTCTGCCACCATGTCATTCGGGAGTTTCCATTTGTGGGATGAGCAACCAACCCATGACAGAGTCCTCCAGGACATTCACAGAGCTGGTAAAAAATGTGGCAATGATGGATACATCTTGTTCAAGGATCCAGTCCCACCATCCTCATGGTTTCTCTGCAGTGGGGGTAGGACTGGGTACCTCCTTGTATGTTTAGGTCATGCATAACACCATGGTTGTTTGTCTGTACCCTCACAGATCAGCTCTGAATGTGAGGTGTGAAGACCCATATGCCAAAAGAACAACCATCATCTCCAGAATGTTGATGTAGAGAAAGCAGTCTGAAAGGATCACACATCCTGGGCTTTTAGGGAACTCATATGGGTCCCCCATCCCCTCCTGGCGGCGTCCACAATGAAGATCTCTCTCGAAGCAATGGGAGAAACATGGACCTCCAAAAGTAGATGGAAGTGGTCTTACAGCCAGCACAAAGCTCTATGATTATAACACAGTGATCCAGTGATTGGATAAGTTAGGCATACAGGGTATTAAGGTTCCACTGGGGAATGCACATGTGGAAGTGGGCTAAAGGGACAGCCATGATGGTTGCAGTCATGAGACATAGGAGCTGAAGCATGAAGACCACAGTACTAAAACTGAAATCCAGCAGCGTGTTGCACATGGACTGGAAGTCAAAAAAAATTTATTGAATGCTTTGCATAGGTAAATCCAACTCATACCTTTGCAAATATTCATGGCACTGTGTTACTGGTTTTGCCACTGATGTTCAACACTCGACACTTAACTCACTTTTTCATGGCCAGAAATTATTTGTCCAAAATGTGGAGCACACTCTAAAGGAGTTACATGCTTCAAAAATGCCTCTTCGCACCCTTATTCCTCAGCCCTCTTGTGGGCACAGTGGTGGGTCTTTCCACAGAAACTCCAGTTCCACCCATGCCTCGGGTTCTAGTTGGTCGATCGTAGGTGGCACAGTACCAAGCAACAGTCCTTGGGTGGTCTTAAAACCCAGAAGGGTCTAGGTGGTGCCCCACTCTCCCCTCTGCATTCTGACCTTTTTGCATTCCTCCTGCCCCTATATCAGGGATTCAAGTAAGGGGGCAGGACCTCCTCATTTCTGAAAAATTGCAGGATGTAATGCAGAAAAGTGGGTCCAAGATATTATTCAGTATATCAAGGAAGCAGAAACAGTCTTACCTACAAAGGAATTCAATAACTATTTGGACTAGGAGACACAGAATGTTTTCAGTGATGCTCTGTTGAAGAGTTTTTTTTTTTTTTAACTTCTCTGACGAATGGCATTTTTCCCCAAAAGGCTACACTGCTGTAGAATGAGGAGACACTTGGGTTTCCCCCAGCTGATAGTGTAGCCCCTGCAGCAGACCATGTGCATCAAGATGGACAGCCCCAGGACTGAATCCAATGCTGTCTGCTTCACTTTCTGCATGTTCTGCAGGAAATGTTCTAAAGCTTTCCAGTGGCACCTCCTTATTACCTAGTTGAAGTACTGACCAATAATTGCACAGGATTTTATGACGTGCTAAAGGTCCATGCAGCAATCACAATGTGTGTGAGCATCTTCTCTAAATATTGTCACATTACACGGACAAAACTGAGGGAGGAGGGGCTTCTTCAAATGAGCAGATAGCATGCAATAGCTATTTAAAGCAAGCGAAGAAAAAAAAATAGTATTGTAATGACTGAAATAGACAAAGGTGTTTTCTTCAATACTATGAGAAGTTAACAGTGGGAGAACAAAATTGAGGGGGTATGAGGCCACCCACACAATATAGCTGGCACCATCATAATTCATTTAGGTGGTTCCAGCTAGTGTAATGTTTCCATGTGGTCTTGATGCTGATGGCTTACAGGTTCAAAAGTGTAGCTCTATGGAGAGAGATGCCATTGAAGATCAACATTGCTACAGAAACTGGTGCACTACTGTAGGGAGCACAAAACTAATGAGGAAAAAAACTTGAAGGAGACACACGTGAACATGAAGCAGTGCAGTATAGGTTTCTGAAGCTCTGAATTTCTATGCAAGAAAGGAGAAGGATGATGGCAGGGCTTTCAAGTTCCTGCAGGGAGAAAGAACAGTTACTAATTAGTAACCGTTGATCTTTGAGGAAATCTCCTCCAGTTAGCCACACCTGTGGAACATAGACATCACCGCCATTGGACCTATCCAGAAACTTTTTCCTATTGGACTGCCCACAATGATGAGCATTCTTGGTGCCTATATAATGTGGGGAGCCCCAAACCTCCTCAGTTCTGCCTGTCTGCTGGAGACAAAAATGACATCATGTCAGACCAACAAAACAGTAAAGACAAACATGTCAAAGCCTCAAAATGGAGAAGCGATGACCAGAAATGAAACCCAATACAGGGTAAACAATATGAAACTATAAACACACAAACCCCACTGTGCCATCTCAAACCAAGGAAGAAGGTGGGAGGGTGCACTCTGGCTCACTGGAGGAGATTCCCTCAAAGATCTACTGGTTCTAGTAAGAAAATGTTTGATATTGGGTATACTGCCCTCCAGTTAGCCACATCTACAGAATGATTCCAAGCAGTACCCCAAACAATGGGGGGAGAGGGGGCAGAGGCCATCAGGAATGTATACTAGCCAACCCTTATGCAAGTCAGTGCCTCATAGGCCAAAGAAGATAGGAGACACAACAGGGCAACAATAACACAGCACAGGGTGGGGCATGGGAGCAAGAAGCCCAGAACCCATCACGAGACAAAACTGCAAAAAAGCACCAACAAGAGACGCACACAAGGACTTGCACATGGACACAGAGGTTGTCCATAAGGAGCGAAGTCAACAGAGCTAGATATCACAAACAAAACCACAATGTTGATGGGAAACCCGATGACTAAGCCATGTGGCAACTGGTGCAGGAAAGCAGTGCCCAAAATGCCAGCAAGGCAAAGTCATGTAGAAATGCCCAAGAGAGCCATAGGCCCCATGATCATAAGGACCAGACAGAGACAAGGAGCTGACCACAGTGACCTGAAGTGTGGGTAGGATGGCTAAAACCACTGTCGATGGCAAAGCCAATGATGGAATATGTGGACACAGCAATGGACGAGCAGAGGGCTGCATATGTAGCAGGCTGGCAATGTGACAAAGCCAGGCAAGGACCAGCAGAAAGAGAGAGCAACAAAAAAAGGCAAACCCTAACCCAACAGTGAGACTGTCAATGATACAAGGACAAGCATCAGAGGGGCCGAATGGAGCCATGAACCCTACAAACCTGGGGTGGGGGGGGCAAGCAAGAAGCCAGGAACTAAGCCAGGCATGCACTGAGCAGAAATCCAAGCCAAAGACTGAACTAATGATGAGAATGTGAACACACTCATGCTAAAAAGCAAGGGACCGGACAGAGAGCAGGAAGGCCAATGAGGTAGAGCCAAGAGATGACCAGCAAGGAGGGGAAATGTGATACCAGCCCAAATAGAGAGTGCATTAATGAGGCAAAGCCAGGTGGATGGAGCTGAAGGGAGCCCTGAGCGCCCCCTATTAATGGGGGTGGGGGCATGGCTATCAAGCCAGAAACCAACAGTGGTGATGGAAGATAGTCAAAACAGTTGGTAAGGCCAAGTGCATAACAAGTACTCACCACCTTAATGGAGAAATGCATCTACCAGCAAAGAACCAGGCCAGTAATGGTGGGACGACAAACCAGTAGGGGGAATACATACAGCAGCAGAAACACAGAAGGCAGCAGGAGACTAGCAGGGAACCACAAGAGGGAAGAAATAGCCAACAGCCAGCGGTGGCAAGACAACAGGCAGCATCGGCATCACAGGAGACAAAGCCCATTCAGGAAGCAGAAATACAGGCCCACATCACCAAAGATAAGGAGAGTAAGGCCAGTGAAGCACATGACAACAAAGTCCAAAGAGGAAGGTCCATTGGTCCAACACAAAAATGACAGTGGACAAGAAAAGAACAGAGAAGGTTTGGGCCACCCACGATATACAGGCACCAACGATGTACATCATCTGTGCCAGGCAAAATTTCCAGATAGGTCCAACACTGGGGGCATCTATGTTTCATAAGTGTGGCTCACTCAAGATATCCCTGAAGATCTATTAATACACTATTGTTTATTGTTCATCCTTTACAATTTTAACTAACCTGTTTACTCTTGATAGAAAATACTAAATGTAAAGCATTTTGAAAATAAATTTTGGGACTGTAAGACAAAGATTCATGCGTCAGTGGCTCAGTACATTGAATACTCACCTCATGGTTGGAAGATGCAGCTCATAGGCTAATATCCAATACTGACACTGTAGTGCTACACTGTTGCTTTAGATAACAAGTTGTCTCCTGTGATGTAATGGGGGGCAGGGCTATCAAGCCAGAAACCAACAATGGTATCGGAAGATGGTCAGAACAGCTGGTAAGGCCAAGTACATGACAAATGCTCTTAACCCCAGCAGAGAAATGCATCCATCAGCAGAGACCCAGACCACCAGGAAGGGCAGAATGTCAAACCAGCAGCTGGAATACAGACAGCAGCAGGAGTCCAGCAGCGAACTGCAGAACAGAAAAAATAGCTGATAGCCAGCGGTGGTAGGACAGCACACAGCTTCAGCATCACAGGGGAAAAGGCTATTCAGGTAGCAGAAATACAGGCCCACATCACCAAAGATAAGGAGAGTAAGGCCAGTGAAGCATGTAGCAACAAAGTCCAAGAAGGCAGTTCCATTGGTCCAACATGAAGACAACAGCAGACAAGAAAAGAACAAGAGAAAGTGTGTGGCCATCCATGATACACAGGCATTAATAATGTGCACCATCTGTGCTAGGCAAAATTTCTAGATATGTCCAACACTGGTGTCATCTATGTTTCATAAGTGCAGGTCACTAAAAGGAGATATCCTTGAAGAAAATGTATTAATACATGCATGTTTATTGATCGACCTTTACCTTTCAACTAACCAGTTTTCTTTTGATGGGGAAGACTACATGTAAAGTATTTTGAAATAGGGCAGCAAGTTCAGTTCGACAACCAAAACAAAAGGTTGAACCCCCAAGTGTTTGTATGGATAACAGCAGCGACAAACTTCCTCATATTTTTTTCAAAATTTGGTTCACTCAATGTACGTGGCATGAACCCAGAGGCATGCATAAGGGGGGCGGACCACGACTTTGGCCCCCCCTTGTTAGATTTTTTTTCTGTTTACCTTGTATGACCTCAGAGTCCTGAGCTGCCGCAATTAAGGAAGCTTCAGCACTCAATAGTGTTTTGATAATCTTCAAGCTGGAATTTCTTACTCAGGCAGCGGGGGAGAGCGAGAGAGAGAGAGAGTGTGTGTGTGTATAGGGGGGAGTGTTGCTTCAGGTTTGGTTTCAATTTAATGGCTATGAACTAGCCTGTCTAAGATTATCTGCTTTGGAAAAATGTAATTCTACAGCTCTCTTAATTCTCTAGCTAAAATAGAATCACTAAAGGGAATGGGAAATTGTTTAATCAGGAAAGGCACAATAAGCCAGAACTTGTTTCCAGGTGCAACCTGGGAGCATAAGGAAATTAAGTGACTTGCTCAGGGTCACAGACTATTCAAGTAGGAGCTGATGGGATTCAAACCCAGGTCTCCAGGCTTGCAGTTCAGGGATCTAGGACTGTACAGTGACAAAAAGTTTGTCGAACGATGGTACAGCGAAACCTTTATGTCGACCACATTTGCGGTCGCCATTAAGGTCATTGCCTACCACTTTTTCTTCAGTAGGGCTTTGCTCCCAAACCCCCCAAGCAGGGGGCTGTGCCCACCCCCCCAATTAATATAATCAACTCTGAGTTGGAACTGATTAGGGGATGGGGTGTAAGACCCCCAGAAAACAATGCCGGGGTCCAGCACCAACACTATAGCAACCTAGCACTGTTGTCGCTGTAGTGCTGGTCCTTGTCAACACGTCACTGTCGGGGCAGTATATAGCAACTCAGTGCCCTGAACTACTATGCTATACTGCCTCCTAAGAAGAAAGGGCCAGTATTTTCTGATGATGTTCCCCATGCCCCCAGATGCCCCACTGTATTTTGTGATGAAACAGATCTGTCATTACCCTATTCCTAATTCTTTGCTTCTAACAAGGAATCCCTTTTCATGTTTTTAGTTATTTCAAGAGCATTGTCAAATGTCAGCCTTTTGTTTGTAGCCCCTTTGTATGAATCTATTGTACAGTTCCTGAGATTGTTTTTCAAACTCATCTTCCCTAGTCTAATTCTGCCTGATATGTATATGTTTTTCTATATTGATTTTTTATATTTCTTATGTTCCATTGTGTTGCATTTTGTCTGTCTTTATTCGAATCCCACCACAGCTGCTTAAATTTAAATCATGAATTAACATGTCTATACTGTATGTATTTAAAACAGCAAGTGGCAGACAATTGATTTGTTCAGGAAACTGTAGAAAAGGGATTATTTTGCCATACTAAAACCAACCCCCTCAGGAAGACTTCTGTTGAAGCGCTGGGGTTTTGTTGTGGTGGTGAGCCCATACCACATGTGTCTGTTAATTACCTGCAATAAAAGTGGAGAATTTTTTTTTTTAATATTTCCTTACTCCTGCATTTCTTATTGCGGACAATTGGTGAGTGCTCTGCTACCTTGAACTTTTTCTCTTCAGATTCATGGGGCTAGCTACTACCCCCTGCAGAGCACCAGGCTCCATTCCAATTGTGCACACCTGTTTGTGGTTTGGGCTGTAATGTATCTTGCCCAACTGTAAAATGCAGGAAAACATGCCATTTACGTGATTTTTTTTCAAACATTTCCTGGGGGAGCATGCCCCAGACCCCCCAAGCTTTGTTAGGATTTTGGGCCCCTCACTCACGACTTCTGTGCATACCTCTGCATGAACTGCAATGTTAAGACAAGCTTACAGGAAAGCTGAATCTCCCCTTCCTCCTTGATTGCTGGCCCATAAATAAAATTCTCAATCCCTGCCGCCTAGTTCCCCCCCAAAACCTATTGCTTGCCCACAGTAAAATAAAATTCATTTCCCTGGTGCCTAGTGCTCCCCACCCCACTGATTGCTGGCACAATGCAAGATAAAATTTCCAATTTCCCTGGTGTCTAGTGCCCCCCTCCATCCCTGATCCCCTGTAATTAAAAAAGTATATTCTTTCCTGGTGTCTAGTGGATCCCCAGCCCCCCACATCTGCAGGTAGCACCTCACCACTCCCTTCCCCCAAGCCAGTGACAGGCACAGCCATCCTCTCTCCACCACTGCCAGCCACCAAAGTGAGCAATCAATAAATGAGGGCATCCTTGTAGAAGCGTGCACTCATTTATTGATGAGACAGCTCTGTGGGTGGCCAGCCCTGGAGTTCGGAGATGAGAGTGGAAGTTTGTTCTGGTCACTGCTAGGGGTCAGAATGGGGGGACAGTGTGGTGGACTCAGGGGTCCCTCCATGCCATCCCCATCCAGACCCCCTGCCAGCGACTGGCACTGACTTCCACTCGTCTCCAACTCCCAGGGCTGGCCGTCCACAGAGGAAAAGTGAGCCCATACCTGAGCTGTCAATGAATGAGCGCATGCTTCACAGCACATGCTCATTCCGGCAACTGGCATGGTGGAGAGTGGAGGGTTGTGTGGGTTGCGGCTCAGGGTCACGACTGGGGGCAGGGTAGTGGAGCACTACCTGCTGGTGTTGGGGGTGGGGAGGTTCACTGACACCGGAAGATAATTTTTTTTTTTTTTTAAATTACAGGGGATCAGGGATGGGGGGTGGGGCAGCCCTGCTTAGACATGAGGGAGATAAGACCACCTTTGTTTTGTTAATTACAGTCAGAGCACCAGATTGGAGATTGGGAGTGGGGTCTTCTATATGCCAGGGAACTATAAATAAAACTTAGGGGATCAGGATTGGGGGGGGGGAACCACTGGACATCAGGGAAATTGGACAATGGTGTAGGGGGGTTGGGTTTTACTAAAGGGGAAGAAGGAGGTTATACAACTGCCATATTGTGTGGTTTGAAGAACCAAGTAGAACCTGGTTCTACCTGGTAGAACCAGGTAGAATGTTTGTGTTTTGTACTCTATGGCTTGAACCAGGTAGAACCTGATTCTACCAGTTCTACCATCTCTACCTAGTATAACTTTTTCAGGTTCGATCCATAAAGTTCAAAAGGTAGAACTTTTAGAAGTTTACACTGCTCTGTTTTGAAAAGTGAATTTGTGGGACTGTAAGACACAAGGGGATGGATTTTCAAAGGGTGACACAGAGCTTGTATCAAGCCCTACATCAATCCCATCTTTTGAAACAACTGTACAAAACATCTTCGCTTCAGCTGCACTCAATTTTCTATTCTTGGGCACTTCTGTGATTCTTTCCTCACTTTACAGCAGCTTCTGCCAAATGTTTGGTGCAAGCCCTGTAAAAATGATCCCCTGAATGACAAAAGCTTGACTGGGGGGAGCTTGTCTAACTTGCGGCATGTAACTCACAGTAGTGAAAATCTGATTGACAGCTGAGAGACTGCTGCAAGCCCCATGCGCCATATGACTGGCGCATCAGCGGCTTGTGGCAGTCTCTGGGGAGGGTGCTTTATCCAACCTAAGCACTCAAGTGTCAATGGCTCAGTACACACATGTTTGCTTCAGGACTGGAAGATGGAGCTCACATTTTAGTGCGCAATACTGGCACTGTTGCTTCAGATTATGTTACACAAAACATCCCTTCTGCCCATCTCTGGTGACTGCCCAGACGAAAGAAAGAACTCAAGGCACCCCACTGCCCTAGCCATCAATTAAACAGGTCCATGCAATCCAACCCCCAGGATGCACCTGGAAATGAATGGTTACTATTCAGTGTCCCTTTCCTGGGTAAAAAACCATAATCAACATAAAAAAAGAACATGTTTATACTTAAACAGAACACCTCCTAATATCTTCTGACTAGTTCCAAACATAATTTATCATATTTTACAATGCTGGAAATTATGTCAGGCTTAGAAACAACTTTTTTTGTTTGTTTTGCTTTTAATGAAAGCTTTGAGTCATCATCATGACTAGATTATAGTAATACAGTTCTCAGGCATGGGTTCATGTCTATAAAATGTTAAAAAGAACAGGATTTTAAAACATTTTGAAGAATGTTATTTTTTTCATGTAGATATACTAAACATTAATCAATAACATATATAGGTGTATCAACTTACTGGATTCTGAGCTTTCATTAAAATTATAATAATAATAAGTTTCTAGTCCTAGTGGTTCCAAAAACATCCCATTTAAAATAAATTATTTTTGAAAGTTCCAACTTTGGAGCAGTTAGTTCCAGAAAGTTATTCTTAAATGAAAGTTGAAGTCGTGTCATTAAAAACTAGAGATATGGGCCCAGATATTCAAACTGCGCCATTGTGTGGCGCAAGCCCCTGTGCCGCTCAAAACAGTTGCGCAGGGGTGTGGCTAGGATGATATTCAAAGGAGTTGCGTTATGGTGCAACTTCTTTGAATATCACCCCCTGGCCACGCCCACTTTGCATGGCGCAGTGGAACTGCGCCAGCGCAAGTGGTCAGAGTGGAGCATTGAGATGCAGTGGCACAAGTTCCATTGCGCCATGCGCAGCACCTGCGATATTCAAAGGGTGACAAGCAAATGGGGCCATCATTTTTGCAAGGCACAGGGGGGGCCATTTGCTTCTAATTATGGCCCCATTTGAATGCCATTAGCATGCAGGTGCGCCGATCCCCGACGACTTGCGCCTGGCGCCCTGCCAGGCAGCAGCCATCGGGGACCGACTCCTCCTGCAGCCCGATCGCAGGCATAACTAAATAGTCCCCCAAGCAGCCCGGTTGCGGGCATAACTGAATAGTTCCACCCCCGAGCAGCCCGATCGCGGGCATAACTGAATAGTCCTCCCCAGTAGCCCAAGCACGGGCATCAGACCCCCAAAGTCCAATATCCCTGGTGGTCCAGTGGACCATGAGTAGCCAATCGTGGGTGGCATCTTCACCCCACGTTGGAAATGCCTTGTGATCTAGTAGCCCCCACCCTGCGAGCCCCACCACCCCTCCCCCGTCACCGGCGGGGGCAGCACCCCACCCACCTGCCGCCCCCGGCGACAGTAGGTTAGACATCCATTGAGTTCAGAGCATGAGCCAATGGGTGCAGCCATACCGCATAAGCAGTTCAGATATGTGAATGAATGAATCCTTCACATATCCGGACTGCTCAGTATGAGCTGCACGCCCATTGGCTCATGATCTGAACTAATGGGCGTGCAGCCCTACTGAGCTGTCAGTCAGTGGGCGGCAGGCAGGTGGAGTGCTGCCGCCCGCCGGGGAGGCGGGGTGATGGGGCTCCGTGGGTGGGGGCACCTAGATCACCAGGTATTTCTGACTGGGGGTGAGGATGCCGCCCCGCGATCGGGCTACCCGTCCACTGGACCACCAGGGATATTGACTTTGGGACTGATGCCCGAGATCGGGCTGCTCGGGAGGAGCTATTCGTTATGCCCGTGATCGGGCTGCTGGGGGAAACTATTCTGTTATGCCATAATCAGGCTGCTTTCCGGGGGGACACTTCAGCCCCAATGTCGGGGCTGGGGGCACCGCCAGGTGCGGCAGGAACAGGTCAGGGCCACCCACAGATGGCAGCTGCTGTGTTGCGCCCTGCAATGCGGCAGCTCATCTGTGGGTGGCCCTCGACTTGTTCCTGTTTTTTTTAAGCGTAACTTTGTGCAGGTGCAGGTAGGGGTTGCCCCTGCATAACGCTGCATGACCCAGCTGAATATCGGGCTGTGCAGTTTATGCATGGGCACGCCTCCCCACCTGTGCCTGCATACATTACTGATGCGCCCCGGGGCATCGGGATTTGTGCAGGCGCACTTTTCCCTTTTAAATATCGCACCAGGGCGCATCAGTGGGTTGTGCATGGCGCAACACTGTTGCGCCATTCGCAACCCTTTTGAATATCTGGGCCATGGTTTTTATGTGCCAGTACTATTCTCTATGTACAGTGTTTGAATCTAATTTTGAGCAGATTATCAATATATGTATTCTAGTTGCAACACAGCCAAACTGCAAACACACTGTATCAATATTAGTTGTTATATCCAACAATATTGATTTTCTTTTTTATATCAACACATAAAATGATATAAGGGTTTAAAAAATATTTTCCCTTCTATGAATTTTTCTAATGACTACACATTATACAGTTAGAGACTATGTAGTACATAGCTTAAATTTTCATTCATCTTAATATCCTTACTTGTGTGGCAAACTTTTTCCTCTCCAGCAACCCCTACTCGTCCTTGCTTTTGTATACTTTGCCTATAAAAGTATGGAAAGATAATTAATATACAAATGTTACCCAAGAGAAACTGGACATTCATAATAAAAAACAACAGATGAGATAGTTGAGTGCAGTAATCTGAAAAGCCTTTGGTGCTGGATTTTGAAGTTATGATGGGCTCCTAGCACTTGTCAGGATGTTACATGACACTGGCAGTGCCACGACTGAACTGCTGGGCCCCCCCACTGTTCCATTCCAAGCAGTTTGTGGTATGCAGCTGAATCCCCACTCCTCATGTTCCAAGCAGTTCATGATGTCATTGTGGCACCCCTTCCTTCCAAGCCCAGAAGTGTATAAGTCAGCAGTCCATAGGTCATCCCTCCACCACCCAGTAGTGATCCCATCAACTCCACTCTAACAACTGGCCTTAGTATCTAGTGGTCTTTCTTGCCATACCCCACCCCAATAAATTCTCCCTAGTGTCCACTACTACCCCTTCCACTCTCTATTCATCTACATTGGTTTGCCAGACTACATGCGCTCCTCCTGGGTTGCCAGCCACTTCTGTCAGGCAGTAACACTAACAGAGTACCCAATGCTGTGACTCAGTGTGTAGTAATTCAATGTGCTGTAAATGTCCCTTCAGGCTACTACCACTGCAGCCCCCACCTCAGAGTCCCATCTGGAACACACGGAGGTTAAGGTAGAAAGGAACAGTGTGGAGCCCAGGTGTACTAAGCATCATCCTGGAGGCCTAGGCCTTTTCCTGGACCTCATTTCCCAGCACTCAAACACACCAATATGCAAGGGGGCTCCATGCATACACACATAAGCATGCCAAAGCAGAGCCTGGTTGGCATCCTTCCCCATGGCTTTCAGCAGGATTTGTTTGGGGGTATAGGACTTTCTATGAAAGAAATGGGAGTCTATAGCTAAAAAGTGAGACTCTCCATGAAATTTTTGCAGGTCCTCGTTGACATAAATGCAAGCCATGCTCCTGCACTCACATGTTTTGTGATATAAGAATCTGAAGAATACAGGGACACGCTCCATTGGATTCTATGGGGTCTTTTTTTTTTTAATACTATTTTTATTGTTTTAGGGGGCCAATTCAAACAAATGAAGCCCATTGCTCAATTAACAAGGCCATTATTAGTTGAGCGGTGGCCTTAATTTGTTTGAATTGGTCCTCTAAAACATCAACAATCTTCTTTAAAAAATAGCCCCAGAGAAACCAATGGAGTGCACCCCCCGCATATGCTCCTGATTCTACCTTATCAAGTGTGCCAGCGTGGAGGTATGGCTAAGTGGATGTACTCCTAGTGCCTCGTATGTGAGCATCTCAGGGACTTTAAAAAACAATATCTGAGTGTCCCGAAGCACAAAATATGCTTAAAGAATGTGGTCACTTGCGTCACCGAGAGCCTTGCTTCCCCCTTCTATGCTGTGCTGTGCACTACCAGTCACGGTCAAGCTGGTGGCACTGTTGCAGCAGTGGTTAGAATGCAACCTTCCCTAGGATGCTCAATTCTCTTCTTTCCACCAGTCAGTCTGTCTTCCAGGCTCAGGACATGAGCCTGACCTGTCAAGTGACATGCTGGTGCTGCACCATCAGGATGGCTCAGGCAAAATGCTTCTAACCCTTAGGCTGCCGACAGAATTAGAATGTATAGGAATTCTGGACCGATATATCAGTCCATGGACCTGCAGGGGCTAATATAGTTAAAATAACATTTCTTTCAACACTGATTTGACTTTCTATCCTCAGTTTATGAGAACAATAATATTAATACAGAAACCCAGCAAGATCTTTTGTAGAGCTATTGCTGTTGGGCTCCTATATGCACAAACCTTATTCACAGTGGGTAAGACATATACATTGCACTACAGCAAAAAGGTAAGAAGATGCCACAGCTTTACATAAATATATAAATAATGCCTAGCAAACAATACCATTAACAACCATTATGTATTACAAATATTGTGGCTATGTGAGGATATGAAAAAATACTTGGCAATTAGGTTGGATAACTAGTATGTCTTCAACTAGTTATGGGGCTCTGGGACTGCTAACTACATAGTAGTTGTTGTTGCTGTAAGGCAGTATGATCTAATGACCTGGGAATAAGGAAGCTCAGTTTAAAGTCCCCATAATAGCCACTTGTGTACTGTGACCCTGAGTTAACTAGGTAACCATTTAAGGATTCAGTTCAGCCAGCTGTAATACTGGCCTAAAGTAAGACCAAACTGAAAATGAAATACTGCATCTCAGCTGAGCAGGGCAGGATTAATAGTAAAATACAAAAACATAATTCTTTCACAAAAACTAGTAAAAGATAAAAAAAAAAAAAAAAAAAATATTAATATCCAGCCCAATAGCACATCAGCTGGGGAACTGCTTGCCATGCTGAGGACCCAGATTCATGTCCCAAGCCTCCACTGTTGCAGCAGTTCGGTCAGAGGCTGGCAAGGGGTCAGATCAGACACCCCAGCCTCTGGAGAGGGAGGAAGGGAGGTGCCTTAAGGGGAAAAAAAAAAAAACTACAAACATGAGTCCTGCTCATTAACAGTTGGGAAAGGTCATAACCACTTGACAAATGGTCCGACATATTTTTAAGCACACTAGAGAAACATTCAATATTTGTATTAACTGCTTCACTCTACCCTTGCTACCAGTGGGGGAGGGGGGCAGTGGCATGCCCCCACACTGGTACACTGACATGCACACATATTCAGTGACCTTAGCTGACACTGTCCACAGTGCACATGAAGCAGAGAAAAATGTAAGCAAAAAGTATCAGCCACCAAGGATAATGGCACCCGTACACTCTGGTCCTGCAGTGCCTGCTGAGCCCCATACTAGATCCTTACCCAGCAGGGGAGGTTGACCCTCCATTGGCTGACCACTGGGAGGCAAACCATGGAGGACCTTGGGGCCAGCAGTCTGTTTTCTAGGCTGAGTGGTGGTTGAAACCAGAGTGGAGTCGACTGGCCAGAGGATAAATCGAGGGAAAAGAAAAGTGAAAAATTCTGTAACGACTCTCCAGAAAGAGACAAGCATTTGTCAGTGCCAAAAGTTCAATGCTGGTACTGCTGTTGTAGTGGGTCTTGCTTTTACACATTTTAACTGTATATTTACCCCAGGATAGAGCAGATGAGATGCAATGTTTCATTTTTAGTGGTGTTCTGCTTTTATACATTGTTAGACTGCAATTACCCAGGATACGGCAGCTGAGAGGCAATATCAACTTTTAAGAGGACCCCCACATTTTCATCACAAATGTCCAACAGTCTTATCACCAGATGTTATGATCAAGACAGGTGGAATTTTTAACATCCTATCTGAAAGGTGATTTTGCTATGCAACTGTGGACACAAGTTTCAGAGGGTATTTGAAAAATTACACCTGCCATGCTCAGGAGGTGGGGTAATGCAGGGCATATGTTGAACATTAGGAGTCAGAATCTGCAAAACATAAAGTTATGAGTAAATGTTGGAACAATTTAATGTTTCCTCATGAAATTAGTTGGGTTTTCACGTTTTTTTTTTTTTAGTTGTATTTTATGCTCCCATTCTGCCTCCTCCCTCCATTCTTTCAGACATCCTCTATCTGTGGACTCCTCCCAATCCATCATGGTCTGCCCCTAGAGTGCCCATGGCTCTACACACACATCATATCCCCCGGTATGCCCCCGGGCAGGGGTGGAGAGGGATCCCCCCATGCTTACCTCCCCAAACCAACATACTGTATCCATGTGTGCAGATCTGGCACAGCGGAGTCTGCCTGATGAGCCTGTAGGAATCCCCAGAGAGGCATCGGCACCTAGGAGGGACCGAGGTGTTTTTCCGGTTTCCTTCCCCGTCGGCGTGCAATGAGGGGCTATGAGCTAGGAGGCACACTGAGACATACCACCTGCTCCGCTCCTCTGCCAACATCCACCCAATGCCCTTTCTGCTCTCCACCATACCGCGCCATCCACCTGGGGTCCCCAGGTAGGTGGCGGCATTGCTGGGAGGTCTGCAGTGAACCCCCAGAGAAGGGAGAGCAGCCGTTGGGCACTCTATCCTTTCCTCCGCCTGCCAACTCCCCCAGGACCCGTGCTCATTCTCGAACACGGCCGCTGGCGGGCACAGCAAGGCCCCAGCACCCTCAGCGCCACCAGGCCGCCCAGGTTTTCATTTTATCCCAAATTTTCAACATAATCTTTTATTTATTTTATTTAGCTTTTGTTTACCAGGTAAGCATGCTAGACAGTCAAGTGCCTATTTTCAGGTGTGACCCGGGAGAATTACAAAGACAAACAACACGCCAGAGATGAAGTAACAATTAGTCAATACAGTACAGTCCAGTGCAGGCAGAGCCCAGGCAAATAAATTGTGAAACAAGATAGCAACAGTTAAGCAAGGTACAGACAGCAGACTGCAGTCAGGTGCAGACAGAGAGCAATAATACATAGTAAGTGCAGTGATTAGAGCATAGTGACCATAGGAGATGGCCAGGGGGCCAAACAGGTCATAGCAGGGCCTTTTAGGACCACTCATTTTGAGCATAACAGGTGTCATTTATAAAACAATAGCTGAAATGTAATTTTGCACCACAAGTGTGAAAACAAATTTTGAGTATAGTTTGACAAATTGCCACTGTCACATTCATGAGATGGTGTGAAAAAATGATCATTAAAAATCTGGGATCAAAATGCTGAAAATTACCCGAGTTACGAGTGTGCATTGAAAAATTTTCATAACTTTGTTGTTTCTCAATATTTTTACCCCAAGTGTTCAACATAGCCTTCTCATGACCCCACCTCATGAACAAAGGTGGAAAAAAATTTTCAAATCCTGCCGAAAAGAGGATTCAGGACAGATCTGCCTAATTTTACTCTGTCATTGTTCACAAGATAGTGTCCAAAAAAAAAAAAAAAAAGAAATGTTGATAATTTGGGGAAAAACATTCAAAAATTATCAAGTTATAATGACAAATTCAAAACCCATTGAAATACATTAAGCTGCATACTTTATTTCCTCAGTTCATGGTCTGGCATTGAAGCTTGAAGACATAGCTCTAGTACAGAGAGGATTACAGCATTGGACCCCGGTAGGTAAATAAGGGCTTGGGGGGTGTGGTTGTGAGTGCTGAGTGGGAGGGTCTGGTGGGGTGGACAGCAACGATGGCAGCAGCAAACATCGATGGATGGTTTTCTTTTTTTACTTGATGTATTACTACCACCCCCAAAAAACAAAAAAAATTTACAAGGGACTTTTTTTATTTCAGGTGCCGGCACTGGTGATTGGGCACCTCGGTGTTGGTGTTTGGCAGCACCAGGGGTGGGCTCCTCCACCCCGTGTTGCACATTCAAGAAGGGCAGGCTGGGGTGGTATCAGTCAGCATGGGGGACTGGGCACCTCCATGCTGGAAAATGAAGCAAGAGAGATTGAGGGAGGATTTTTGTTATGTTTAGCCACACCAAGGGTGGGCTCCTTGGTGTTACGCAAGAGGGTAGAGTTTTGTTATATTTGGCAGCACCAGGGTGGGCTCTCAGTGTTGCACAAGGAAAATGGGTGGGGTGGGGGGAATTATAGCTGGCACTGGGGATGATGTAAGGGAGGGAGGAGGGAGCATAGCAGGCTGTTCATAACAGATCAGCTGTGCTTACTGGGTGGCATTATGTAGATGAAAGGAAAAAAAGTCCTACAATTGGTCCAGCTCTCTCCTTTGAACTACATAAAGTTTCCATCCATCATACTGTTCTGGCTTGCTGATCAGCTTGGCTGATTGGTGTAAGATTAACAAGATCCTTGCAGACTGCTCTCCACTGGACTGAGTGTCACCTCTTAAAACCCACTCATCACAAAATGTTCATTGCATGTGAGCACAGCAAACATAAAAAATACATATAACTCAAATGTAATTCTTAATGGGGCAATGGGCAGTAAATGAGATGTTAAGATGACAAGAACCAACTACTGTCTAATGGAATGCAAATACTACCAGGTACCCTAACATTGCTGCACAATTCTTTTCTCCCGTCTGATCGATGACATTTAATCTCAGGCTGCCAATACAATGCCATCACTGTACTTGATGGATAAGGTTTTTAAAATCTCCTCACTGAAGTTTTCAAAATGTACTTAAGAATATCTCTTAGATGACATATCAATACTAAATTAGGCAATTCTACACAAACATCCAGACATTTGGCATGCTGCCCTGCTTTGTAATCTTCAGCACCAGAAAAATGTAAAAACTAATGTGTATACTGGACAATTCAAGGGTAGTGGTAGAAGAAGAAAGGTCTTGTACTGTCATAATGAATACAATCCAGCCTGGTTACATAATGGCTTTTCTCGACAATTCTTTAGTGCTGTGTGATAGTGAATACGTAAAATTACATGCTGTATGGTTTCTCCATATTCTGTTAATTTGTTGCCAAGGAATCTGATTATGCACATGAAGCACAAAAATGTATATATGCATAATCTGTGAAGCACAGAATAAGCCCCCTGGCATCCATGAATTGACAGGTGCTCTTATTGTATAGTGCATAAATCCATATAATAAAACACAGTGTACAATTAAAGACACAACTGTGCTATCAAAAAAGGACAATGACTATTAATTATTTTTAAGTGTAAGAGATTCTATCAAGATTTTCACTGCTGGAATTGCCAAACAGACACACACACACACACACACACACACACACACACACACACACACACACACACAGAGACAGAAAGCGACCACCACAAGACTCAGCAACTCTATTGCTGCCAATTATTGTTTTACTTCTGGATCACATCCAGCTGCCTGTTGTGGTTTAATACAAAGCCTACACTACAGTAAATCCTACATATATCAACTATCAAAAATCAAGCCCCACTAGAATCTGCAACGCACACGCCATATGTTCTCACATTTATTTATTCCAGAGTAAAATGCCACTCATGATTATTAATGCCTATTCTGTTTCCTTGACCATTTTACTGAATACATGAACAGATGCTGCCAAGTACAATGGTAAAAAAATGTGTGACATCATTGGCAAGCCACTGTTCATGGCACTCTGCTACACTTCCCTTTGAACCCTGTAAATGTTTCCACTGAACAGAAGATTGGGGGCTTAGTTCAAGCACTACATTCTGCCCTTCAAAAGATCAATGCATCTTGCCTATTGTATCCACACACCACATTCATAAAGGGCTGTGGAAAACTAACCTGTAGTCTGGGAACTGAAAACAGGGGGAAAAGCCTCAACCTAATTAGGAAACATAGATCATTATGCATAGTTTAATTGGTTGTCACTTCACTGACTCATAACTACTTCTAAATTATTAAGATTTCTCTTTTGTTTAGTATATTGTTGGTACGGCTTTTCATAAAACAAAACAAAAGAAAAAACACAGATTACTGATGAGTACTATGGAATATAGCAAACCCATCCCTGCTGAAAAACGGCTGCCAAAAAAACAAACAAAAACAAAAAAAAAAAACACAATGACTGCCAGTCACCTCGCTTAAAGTACCCCACAGAACACTGCAGTTCATCAATTAATGCAAAGCACCCCCGTAAAGGCACAATACCATTAAGTTAACACAATCAGAAATAAAGCATTGAGTACTTTTCTAAGGAAAATAAACTTTCAAAAATGATCCACAGCATACCACCTGCACAAATTAACATACAAAACTACAGCAGATCATAACTCTAATTTTGCATGAGAATCAAATTTCAACAGGCGTTAGTAGAAACTGTGGGATATTAACATAAATTTATGAGCTACTGTAAGATCAAAACCTTATTTTGACAAAAGTTACACAATTTGTCATAAATAGGAAAAACAAATGCAGTAAAGAAAGTAATAGCCCATAATGTACTCTACTTATTTAAAATACTACCACTACCAGTCCTAAACATTTATTTATGGATCTAGACAATAGAGTGGATGCATTTTTGTAGCATAAGAAGAAGCTAATATTACTACTGGCGGTGGCATAGCCACCAATTAGTAATGGAGGAGTTAACAAACCAGGTTTTAGAAACCACAATGTAGTAGCAGCATAATTATGTAAGCAAAGGAGGGAAGAACTGGGGGAAAAGTGCAAGTATGAAACCCAAAGATTTTTTTTGTTCGATTCAGTAAGATAATAAACCGGGCAATAAGATATGCAATACTATACACTTTTAAAGTAAATAGAAAATGTGGATGCAATTACAATCTAATAGGGAATGCTTTGATTAACAGCCACCCAGCTATGAATTGCAGGGGAAAAAAATCAATTGGAAAAAAAGACAAATGGAAGTAATGTAGAAATACTAGTGGCACAGAAAGAAAATGGAACGAAGACATCCCATAAGGAAAACATAATGTGGGTGAAGGCAGACTGCAACTTGGAAGTTTATACAAAGTCAAAAAAGGATTTACTGCACTCAGGGAGAGGTCGGGGGTGCTCAGTAAGGTTGCCAAACCAGAATTAAACATGAAAGAAAAAGGACTGGCACTCCAGGATAATGTTGTGAAACATTTGATGCATGACACACGGAGGACACAGACAACAGCTCCTAGCCCCTCAACCAAACGGTCTTCCAGGGGGCCGTGACTAGTTGTTACAGAGAACCTTATTTAAACAGTACAGTACATTTAAAGAGACAGTGTTAATCAATGGCAATAACTAAGCACACAAGCTCATAATTTAACAGACCATAAAAGTAGCAAACTGATAAAAATACTTTTCATTATCTGAAAAGATATATGTTCTATGAAAGAGCCTACATCATACTGATTTCACCCTGGTACAGTACTAATTATCAGAAACCCCTACATTCTTACATAGGAATTCAAATTAGTTAAGATTATCATAGGGAAATTGTATGTCTACAACCAAATGATAATAGACTTGATTGGTTTATGATATAGTAAATTGTACCTAAAGGTAAAACAAAAATAATACGGATGCAAAGAAAGATAGAGGCTTTTTTTTTCAGATAAATTCATAAGGTTATAATATTAATCATTTATAACCATTTTAGAGGACATAATATGCCTGAAGATTGCTTATCAAATAAGTTGCATTATTTAATAAAGGGTTTAAACAAAGGCCGATAGGAAAGGGGAAGACAAAAAGCAAAAAAAGGGGAGAGGAGAAAAGAAGAAGGGAAGGGAGGGAGGGGAGAAAAGGAGGGGGATGTGGGGAAGGGAAAAGGAAGAAGAAGAAAAAAGCGAAAGAGTGGTAGAACTCTAAGGCACACCAAAATAGGACAATATTTTTAAAATCCAAGGATATTTATAATTGACAAATGAAAACCCCTGAAGGGAATTTCATCAGTGTGCATCTTATAGATGCATAAAATCCATTTGATCATTATCCAGATACAGATGAGCTCAGAGCACCTAGGGTAAATAACCCCTGTAAATAAAGAAGAGATCAAGGCAAGGTTAGATTAAAAAAACAGGTTTACATGAATATTAATTAAATGACTTAAATAATCAAGGCAGTATGTCCATAATCAGTTAAAACAGAACATAATGCACTCATATTTAACCCTTGCTGTGCTGCACACTGATATATCAGTCCAAAATTCCTATACATTCTAATCCTGATGGCAGCATAAGGGTCAATTCATAGCAGTAGAATCAAAGCCAATTATCTAAGATATGGCGTGAGGTCTAATTCCTCATTCATATCATATGGTGACAAAGCTTTCAGATGGAAAATCCATCTGCTTTCCTTTTGTAATAATAAGTTCAGTCTGTCGCTGCCTCTGGTCAGAGGACCCACTTGGTCCAGTGCAGTAAACTTTAAACCACATGGGTTTGAATTGTGGGCAATAGCAAAGTGTGCTCCTAAAGCACTCTCAAAATTTCTGTTTATGATTGCACGTATGTGTTCTTGTATTCATGTTTTAAGAAATCTTTTCATTGTACCTACAAATTGTAGACCACAAGGACACCATACGATATAAACCACAAACATACTTTTACATGTAAGGAAATGTTTGATTTCCACAGTTTTGTCATGTTGCAGTGGATGTATGTAAAGATTACCCTCAGAGACATATTTGCAGATATTGCAACATCTGCATCTTCTGTGATGGTGGAAGCCAAATCCAATTCTGTGTTTGTGTAAAGGGACCAGAGGTTAATATGTCACCTAATGATTGTCCCTTTCTAAAAGTTATTCTTGGACATTCTCCCATACATTGGTATGAGTGAGATTCAGCTTGAAGATTGGGCCAATATTTATAGATCAGATTATCCACTTGACCCGAGAAGGAACAGAAATCAAGTACCATGTTACAAGGTGGGCTATTTTCTATTTGTTTAGCTTTGGGCATGAGAAGAGTTTTCCTGTCAATACCCCTTTCTTTAGGAAGTGCTTGATCAAGGACATCTTGTGTGTATCCCCTTTTAAAGTAATCTATCAAGCAATCCCTGTGCCCACTTCTCAAAGACTTAATCTGATGTGCAATTGCATCTAATCCAAATAAGCTAGGAATACGGAATTGATTTGATCAATTTCTTGGGGTTTGCACTCATAGCATAATATGGTATTTGCTGAGGTTGGTTTTCTAAAACAGGAAGGTGAAATGGGCTGTCCCAAGATCCCACTCAGCGTGACATCCAAGAAATTAATATTTTTGGTATATGTCTGGGATGTAAAAGTGAGATTAAAGGAATCATAATTCAAATACTCTAGAAAATCATTCATTTCAAATTTGTTACCATTCCAAATGCATAAAATATCATCTATAAAATGCCACCAACCAAGGATTTTATTATGAAATGGGTTATTATTCTGATTATTAATCTAGGTGTGTTCCCAGTAACCCATGTACACATTAGTGTAAAATGGTGCAAATAAGGCTCCCATTGCAGTACCCCTTTGTTGTAGAAAGTAATCTTTGTTAAATATAATTTCTATGTAAAGCAAAATCTAAACCCTCTAAAATAAATCTTATGGGGTGTTGTGTTTGCATCGGCATGCTTCCCAAGAAAAAATTCAACAGCCCACAGGCCTTTAGCATGGAGTATACTGGTATATAGACTGTTTACATCTATAGTCAACCAGTGATAATTGGTATCCCAAATAAAGCCTTACAATTTTTGTAGTAGATTCATAGTGTCCCTAATAAATGACTATAGGGTACTAACAATTGGTTGTAGATGGTAATCTAAATATTTACCAAGATTGTGCGCTAGGGAGCCTATCCCCAAAACAACAGGGTGACCTGGAGGATTGGATTAATTCTTATGCATCTTGGGAAGTATGTAAAATGTGGGTACGATGGGAAAATCAAACAAGAAAAATGTCTCATCACTGTTAAAACCAAGTCTTGTTCCAAAGCCCTGTTGACTAAATATTTCAACTCAGCTTGGAACTGGATTGTAGGATTAGTACTTAGTTTTTCATAGTCATCACTAACAACCTCCCCCCCCCCCCCTTTTTCTATGCATTAAATGTTTCACAACATTATCCTGGGGTGCCAATCCTTCTTTCAAACTTGGAAGTTTATGCAACTGATGCATTGTTTTTGTAGCATACTCTTTAAAAAGACAGGTAAAACAAAAGATACATATTTCTCTGTAGAGGAATGGATCAACAAAATATTTTTCAAAAAAGCAGAGTAAATCTGTGGAACATTTAAAAGTTCACAGAATTTGTGAGAAAGGCTGAAAGTAGAGTTAATTTAATGAAAGCAGAAGTAATCCAGACTGTCTTTAAATCAGTGTATTTACAATATTATTAATGTAGTATATCCAAGGAAACAAGTACAATTTAAAAAAAAAGATCAAAGTGCATACAGAACACCAGTAACTGACCAGCAAATGATATTAAACTGATACATCTATGCTGGAGATAATAAAAGCAGCAGTATTTTTTCAGCAGGGAAAAAAAATCATCTTTTTTGTAACAACAATCTGAATTTTATGCCTCACTGGTTCTGTACAAATGTCTTGCCCTAGATTGGTGGCACGTTCAATTAGCTCTCAACCTGGCTACCCCATAACCAGCATACTTGTACATTTTTTACATTACTTTTGTCTACCGCCGACATTCATTGTTTGTACTGTGATTTTATTGTACATGTTCATGCTGCTATTCTTATCACTTTACTAAAGCTGTTTCACTCCATGTTGTATCCACTACTCAGGTCACACTGGGAAATGAGCCCCCACTCATTGTGCCTGGTTGCCAAATTTTGAATAAAATAAATTCTGGCAAAGTATCAATATATCAATTTTCTTTTGTGTAGTTCACTCCTGAATTGAAATATGGGGTTCTAAAGATTTTTTTTTTTTAATGCAACTGCTCTCTGGCCACACACACCATGAATAATTGAACAGTCTGATATGGTACTGTGCTGTCTACCATCGAAAATGTGTGCCAGCACCCTCCTAATATATTTAAAGTACACATTCAGTACATAAAGTTAAAAAGAAACATCAAGGTAAGAGATTTTTAAAAATTGCTAGTGATGGACATCTTTAATGACTTTGTATACAAGTCATAAAATTAGTACTAAAAGTGGTTTAAAAACATCGAGAGATGAAATCTGAATTTTGAAATTCTACTTCCAACACCTGATTTCAATTTTAATTTCTACCCTAGCAGTACAGGAAATTCAGTTGTGGATTGAATAAAAAAAAAAATTCTCTTCAAGAAAATCAATAATTTATCTAGCTCAGAAATGACCCCGGGGTTCACGCAAAAGTCTAGATTTATGGAATATGAAAAAATGTGGATATTGCCATAGGAAAATGTCATAATGCTAAATATTAAATGAGTATGAGGTATTTAGCTGATAAGGATCCACAAGAAATAATGGAAACACTAGGGGAGGGAACCAAGAGAGAACCATATTGGGATTATTGGGATATAATTGAATAGAGGTAAAGTTAACATAATAAGAAATTGGAAGAGGGATTATAATTAACAAGCAGAGATGTGGGGGGTGGGGAGTAAGACAATATCGAGAGGTGAAGGCAAGTCTCCCACCCCCTCTGGCTAAAAGTGTAGTGTGGGGAGAACAGAAAAAGCACAATGACATTAGTAAATATTATTTGGCCAATAAAAAAAAAAAAATTACCCTAAACTTGTGGAAGTTATCACTTCTGGATGGACCAGATTCATAACCAAGGTGATCTAATGCAGAAGTTGCAGTTGTGATGATCTGTTATAGCAATAATTGAACAGGTAAGGTCAGGCCCAAGTTTATGCACAAGCAGGCCATTTTGGGTAGCCTTCTGTCACTTTCAGGAAGTGGTAGATGTGCTTACACCTAGTTTGAATATACAGCACATGGATCATAAGGATGTTACCCATTCCTTTCTATGATCTTCCTTCCATTTTAGGGGCCAGCACTGATTTACAGTATCTAAAGTGAGTTGCCAATAACCACACAGCTAAGTACACCACACTCTTTTCTTATAAAATAATTTGCATGCAGACTTGTTCTTGGCTCTGGGTGGCAATGTTAGAACATGCACAAATCCAACTAGCCACCCAACCTCGTTTCATATATAGTATTTCAATACTGAAGAAACAAAATCAAGATGATGCAGTTGGTGGGTATGTGGCTGTCCTTACACCACACACAACCACACAAAGGTCATACATTACCGAATTAGCCAAATTTGGTGTTATTACTGTTAGTCATTTAAGCAATAGGGCACGACAAGGTGTGTGTTATGGTAATAACATCACTCTCGGGTGGGCCAGGCCACCCAGGCTAAGCAGAGTGCTTCCACCAATTCCCAGGAGTGACCTTATTACATGATAACGCACACCTTGGAGTGCCATATTGCAATTATACAATGGCTCGATGTTATACAAAACAAAAATAAAAATAAAAATGTTTTTGGTAGATTTTTAGTAAGGCACTACATCTTTGTTTCTGGAAAAAAAAAAAAAAAAAAAAGGCTCAGGATCAGGCTCCATAAAATCAACACAGTGATGTTATTGTGTAATACCATCAATATCATCACTGTCTCAGGCACACACTGACCAATCAGAGTCCAGGAAATGTTCTTGCCATTGTATAATTAAATTCAACAACTGGCTCCAGAGCTAGCTAATCAAAAAAGTAATACCCTTAACACTGCTTTGGTGTCAATGCACTATATACCTTGCAAACAGTTAAGGATGTAATGATATCAAGTATTAAGAACCTAAATGTGTGTTAATGTTTATTGCAATATATCACAATAATGTGTAGCATTTGTAATTTAAAGGGTAAAAGTGAAATCTGATTGGGGGAAGGAAGATCATAAATCTTTGCACTCCCAGAGAGGGACACATTGCAAAAGCAGTGAGACAGTCGGACAGTTTTATCACTATATATTACGTGCCATGGTAACTGCTGTATTGGCTTTTTACAATAATAAAGTGTCATCAGTAAGAGCTATCAAGCTGCATCATCATACAGAGCTATTTTAAAAGGTGCTATAATCTGGTTATATTCCATTGCCAGTTCTTCAACTTGGAAAATGGCAGGACCCTGTTAAATAATGACATACCTTTATGCTTGGCAAACTAAGAAATATTCTGCCTCGCAATTTTGCCAGTCGCTGCATTTTAAGAACTAGTAGGCAGGCTCCTGCTAGAAAATGAATCATACCTTACAAGACATTTGAGTGATACTAAATAGAGCACCCACTTCACACTGCTACTAAGAAAAATGGCATAGGAAATATGCTACTTCTAACTAAGCACCACTGTCATAACTGAGTTACAATACATGGCTTATATTTCTAAAGAAGTGCCCTCATATTTCGAATGGGGAAATGCAAAGGCGAGGCTCAGGCTTGTGCTTCTGAACAGTTTCATTTCTTTCCTCAGAGATGGAAATAGTTTGGATGGTGTTGCAGCATCTGAATGTTGCAACTGCTAGGCCCATGACGCAAGTTCCCCTTCTTGTAGCAGGAACTTGAGACTTTTGTAAACCTCTTGCTGTTGTCTGCATGAAATAGCAGAAACTGATTGACTGTCAGTAGCACACTGGTGCCTTTGTGAAGCAATTTGGCTTCGGTGTTGCAACTGCTGATAAGCAAAAAAATTCCATTATTGCTACCTCTGTAAGCAGTCTAGTGGGGAACATGGTTAATTTATTTTTGCGTAATCTAGAGAATATCTCCACCAAGTCTTTTTGCAGAGCTCCCAGTGATCACTTCATTATAAGTTATACATGTTTCAGGATCAAAACAAAACTATGGAATCTCTGTCTCTCCCCGCTCTCTGTATTGGGAGGTAGAGAAGACAACAGACTGGGGCAGTTACAGCTGCATTAGAAGAACCACTATAGCATCTCATGGATGTGACTTTACAAACCAGGAGCCATTCTGATGGTATTATTTGTCAAAGGATTCTAATAACATTCACAGGAGCCTTTTATATGACATACATTTAATGCAAAAGTGCTATTTTGGTTTCCATTTTAATTGGTAACAGGATTACTCTGTTAAAGCTGCTAGGGGAAGGTTAGTGAAAAATGGTGTGTGTGTGTGTGCATATGTATGTATGTATGTATGTATGTATGTATGTATGTATGTATGTATGAAGTGCAGTGTAGTCTTGTGGATTTGGAACCACAAGATCATAGGTATTCAAAACCCTCAACAGTCAAAAGGTCACTGTGTATCCTTGGATGTGTTACTTAACCATTCAATCACTCAACTGCAGAAATGGATAACAGTAGGATGCCACTGAAAACAAAATGTACCTCTGTTGGGCTATCCAAGGTAAACAAGTGGTAAATAAAAAAAATATTAAATTAGCCATGTGTGCAGTAAGGATGATTCTGGCATGTGGCCCACCTCAAAGCTTGCAGTTCACAAGACTGAATCTTATTAAGAAAACACCTGACCTACTATATGCAGGCATTCAGTAGTAATTTACACCTATTCAACTCACTAAGCTCGCTAGTTCTCAAAACGTGTGGCTCTGACTTACATATTTTTAAGAGACATATCAGAAAAGGGAGGTCAAGTTTCAAACGTTCTACTAACTACATGTGCACCATACCACAAGCATAATATAACTGGATACAAAAAGCAGAACACATGTTAGCCACCAAATCCCAGAACAGGAACCAAAGCCAGCTGTAAGAATCTATTTAAAGAGGGTTACTGCAGCAGCTAGTAGAAAATAATGATCTGGTAATATTAAATCAGACATCATACAGATATGGTTATCCGGAGCGTGGTGCCACAAATGCATGTTCAAATTGTTCCTGCTGAGGCCGAGCATGTGCAGTCTGTCTGACCCCCCCAACCTTCTCCTTGCATCCCTCTGCCATTCCTTCGGTCTGCCTTGTCCCTCCCCTAACACTCTGTCTTGCTTATCCAGCAGGTGTCCCCTCATAGGCCCACTCACTTGGAGCTCTCGCCTCGTGGAATATCTCCTGGAGCTCTCCCTTCCCAAACGGAGAAAGCCATCACACAGTACAGGTGAGCACTGTGCAACTGCCCCACCCTTGGTCATTTCCTTTGTGCTGCTGTGAGTCACCTGACTGATCACATGATCGCAGCCCAATTTTTCTATCATCTCACTTTCTTATCAGCTCCCTATACTTTTGACCACTAGGAGTCACTATTGTTAACCCCTTTCTTCATACCCCGTCCTTCACTTCCTTCTTCTCTGAGGAACTGGCAGTCCTTAAAACTCACCCTTGTTCTCTACTGACCACCTCCAGTACCTCACTAACCTTTAGGTTCTCCTCTTTATCACCCTCTGGGATTCGAACCCTGTGCATCAAAGGCAGTGACTCTAACCCCTACACTATCTGAGAGCCTTAACTACTTAATACTCTCAGCAATCCCTTTATCCTACCTTATAAAATACTTCAAATTCCTCCATTGCTCTCCCATGGTAGTCATTGTTCACCCCCTTCCTCCTCCTGCTCTTTTATCTGCCATGTCACTCCTTCCATTCCTCCTTTTATTTCTGCTCTTCCCCCTTTTGCCCTTAACCCCATGCTCCCAACTGCTTGGGACCCCTGGTCCCACCACCTCCCCCCATGACTCTCCACCACACAGCCACTGTACCAGCTCACTTACCCTCAATCCGCCTGACCAACCCCGGCCCCCTCCAACCCCCCCAGACAACTCCATTTCTTTCCTCACCCACCTCCTCTCTCTCTCTACAGCCCCTGGTGTCTCTCCCTGCATGCACCTGCCACCACTATCAAAAGTAGATCTAAAAAACACAAGTCACTCCCTATTATCTCTACTTTCTCCAGGATCCTACTCCTCCTTCTCCTACTACTACTCTTTTCTTGAACCATCATCCCAATTCCGGCCCAAGAAACTCTTGCACCCCCACCCAGCAGCCCTTCCTTAATAAAGATAAAAATATCAGTTTAGTCCACCTAAACATCCAGAGTCTCCCAGCTAAAATTGATGCAGTCCAAGCCTGGATAACCATGAATGATTTTGACGTGATTGCTCTCTCCAAAACTTGGATTTCCTACAAGATTTCTGATGGGGAGACAGAGATCAGTGGCTACACCTCTGTCAGTAAAGATAGACTGAGAAAGAAAGGAGGGGGCTGCATGATCTACATCTCTAACATTGTCCTTCATGGAACACAACCCCAGCATTGATTTTTCCCTTCTTGAAACCCTTTACATCCACCTCCTCCAAGGTACAAATAAAACCCTTACCACTGCCTATTTTCCCCCAGGTACACCGATCTCAGACCTTAAGTCTCTGCATGCCCTAAAGCACTCCCTCCCACTCAATAGAGATGGATCCTCCTTGGGGACTTTATCAACTGGGTCTCCAGCCAAGTTGACACCACCAAGTCTTGTATTGCAAACATAGGCCTCCACTAGCTTATTGCCTCACCCATAAGGTAGCCTTTGGTCTGCCCATGCACCCCCCTAAATTTATCTATACCAGAAGAATGACTGAACTTAACATCGAATTAATAACCTGCGATCTCAGTCTAGTTGACTGGTCATTCACTGATGGGCCTGGTGACTGCGACTCTTTTCTACAGAAATTTTCTATCATCCTTGTCAGTATCTGTGATGAACATGCTCCACTCAAAAAAAATTAGAACTAGGGGTAAAATCAATGATTGGGTCACTCCCAATATTATCAAGATTATGAGAATGAGGGACAAAGCCTGGGCCCAATATTCGAAGCACAAATACCCCTCCCAGCTCTCCCTTTACAAGTCTCTTCGTAACAAGTGCAAATTGTCTGCAAGAAAAGCAAAAATAGATTTCCTACATGATAAACAACTTGAGGATTCCTCATGCCCCTGTCAGCTGTGGGGTACCCTCAACTCGCTACTCGGTAAAACCAAAAATTCTGAGCCCATCACCTCATTCCATGGTGGTAGACAAATCAACGACCCAACTGAACTGGCAAACATCTTTAACTCTTTTTTTTGTGACTTTGAAAAATACAAACCTGCCCCCTCCTCCCCACAACTAACCTGCCCCCCTCACCTCTCCCAGGTCCCATCATTATGGACAGGCCACTCCCCAATTTCTATTTTAAGGCCCTTAAACCTGCTGACACCATCAAGCTAATTCGTAGGAACAACCAGAAATCCAGCAAAGGTGCCGACGGTATTGACTACAAAATGTTTAAACTGTCCATTGATGCCCTAGTGGTTACCATCACAAATCTACTCAGCCATTCCCTCTGTTCTGGTTCTTTCCCCAATACCTGGAAAACCACCACCATTAAACCATTACTGAAGTCTGGGTCCAGAAACTATGTCGGTAACTACCGCCCCATTTCCCTTCTCGACCCACCCATCAAAAATTATTGAGAAAGTTGTTCACTGTCAACTCACAGCCTACCTCAAATCCTACAACCTATACTCTAGTGTCCAGCATGAGTTCAGACCTGTACACAGCACTGAAACAACCCTGGTCCAGTTCACAGGATCATCCTTAAGGCCAATGACAAAAGCCTTTACACTGGGTCTGCCTTTGTGGACTTCAGGGTGTTTCACCTTGTGAACTATCCCTTTCTCCTTGACACCCTTAGAAGTCTACACCTTTTGGATAATGTAGTTAATTGGGTTGAGAACTTTCTGGGAGATTACATTGAAAGTCACCTCTCTGACGAATGCCCATTAAATATGGGGTTCCCCAGTAGTTCTATCCTTAGCCATCTTTTCTCACTTTTTATTAATAACCTTCTCTCTGTCAAGTCACACAATTTGTCCTATACACCAAGTTTGTGGCCTTTTTCTGCAGTGACGTAAACCCTGCCACTATGTTTCACAAACTGCAGTCAGATTTTAGTAAGCTGCACTCTTGGCTATCTGGGAATGGAATGGTCCTCAATTCCAAGAAGACCAAGTTCATGATCTTCTTGGGCACTAGGAAAGCCCCTGTTACCAGCCTTACACTTCTAGACAACTCTGATAACCCCATTGAACAGGTGTCAGAATTCAAATACCTTGGTCTCCACTTGGACCCTCACCTCTCCTTCCATGTTCATATCAATAACCTCATTAAGAAGATCCATTTGCGGCTCGGTCTTCTCTACAGAATTAGAAGGTTTCTGATCCCTGCTTCAAGACTTCACCTAGCTAGCTCACTTTTCCTCCCCCTTGTAGACTATGGCTTCATCATCTTCTCCCTTTCTGACACCTTTCTCCTCTTCTCCAAACTCATAACTACTTACAACAGCATAACCTGTTTCGTTATCAGTCTCCCCTGGAAAACTCACCACTGCATCCTATACTCCTCCCTCAGCTGACCCACCCTAGAAGAAAGGTTCAATCTAAAAATGCTCTCCTTCCTCCACAAGATTTTCCTCAAATTGATGCCACCCAGTTTCAATTTTCTCTTCCCACTGTCAGTCCCAGGGTAGTTGACCAGGGGTGCCTCCAGTATGGTCTTCGACACCCCTTTCTACCGGACCAAGCAGGCTCAGAACTCAATCTCCTTCAAGGGCACAAAGCTGTACAACAAACTACCCCCAGTAATCCAGGTCTGTAGGTCCATCAATGCTTTCAACTCCTCCCTCAAGGCTCACATCCTCAACTTGACCTACTGTGAATGCAACGGTCAGCCTCCATGCTAATCCTGGCTTTCACCTACCTGTTTCCACCCCATCACACATCTGTTCACTCCCTCCTCCTTCCCCCCCTTGCCCAACTGAGTCTTACCTTATTCCTCCCTCAAACACCAAGCCTGGCACTCTCCCACTGCCTGGGTCCAGCATTGATCGAAGACTCCTTAAATGCCACTAACCTGGGTAAACTCGCACTTTGCCTACATGTAGCACTTTTTGGTTCTGCCCTATTCATTACCATCTTTCTAAACTTTTCTGTCTTTTGTTCTCAAAGTGTGCATTCTCTTGCCACTAAATATCACGTCAAGTCTGTTAACTTAATTGCTTCTGTTTACCATTTTTTGTAATGTATTAATAACCCTTGCATTCATGTTGTAACTTTCTGACTCTGTTTTTTTATTTCACTCTCTCTGTTGTCCCCCCCCCACCCAAACTGGACGTTTGTGAAAACAGGCATTTTTGCTCACATGCCCTTCTGTATACAAATAAAATTGATAATTGATCATTTTGAAACCTACCCACATTTAGATTAAGAAGGCCAAAATATGATACAATTCTTTAGTTTGACACAATTCAACTCAATTCTGGACAGTTAACAAGTGAACATGCCATACCACTCTCAAGAGTACCACTGTTCTAAAATAAAACCTTAATGTAACTTCTGACATTTGTTGGTTCAGCTCCATGACTGTGTCCATTCCTGGTCAAAATTACTGCCACCATCTTCTAGAACAGATAGCAGTCATTTCTCTGCAACATTTTGTTTCTCTTTTAATCTGCCCCCTGCATCATGTGTTAAAGAATTCTGCAAAACTACAAGGTCATCCATCAGGATCAAGCATGCAGTGTGAAATTTAGCATTCCACTGCATGACAAAGTGGAGTAATTACTATTGGACTGCATTGAGTTCCTGAAGTATCCAGCAAGATATTCCAGCACAAACAGACACTGCGCTTGATCCTGATGGAGGCACTGTATGTAGTTTCAGCTTATTTGTGTGTTATTTCACATCTGCCATTTGTCAGGTCATGTTTGCATAACAAAATGATAATTTGAAAAATTTGAAAAGAGCTAAGCATGATGTACTTCCAATCTCCTCCACATGATTTCAGAATAATGATAAACTCATTTATTTCATCTGTTGGTAGTTTCTGTGATGTAGGGATTTGGTCCCATTCTTGTCTGGATCCTTATGGGTATTCTCTGCTTCAAGGCATGATGTAGTCCTACAAAGGTAATGGTCAAGCACCGCCCCCATCTGCAATATTGATATACAGTTTCCTTTAACTAGAACAATGCTGGAAAGAGGGAAGAGGAGCAGTGTGCTGCAGAGTGAGTACATGCATGTAGGTAAAATAGCTGTCAAAATGGGAGGGGGGAGAGGGAAGAGGGGGAGGGTGTTCACAGAGAACAGAAAAAATAGTTCCTCTCATCTGTACTGCTCTTACAGTACAGTGTATTTAACAGTCACCAGTACAGCACACACACACACACACACACACACACACACACACACACACACACACACACACACACACATCCCTAGTGCTGCCTCTATGTCACACCTAGCCATACACACACCATATGTAGTTTTTATCTGTGAACTGCTTTCAACTGTGTGTTTTAAAACTGGAAGGGCAGTTTTATAGGGAGCGAGCGTGTCCCCCTTAAGCCACCCTAGTGAATAGTTTCTATTAGAGTGCATCTCACTGAAATGGCCTTGTTTTTCAAATAGAAGCCAAGAGGATTTGCAGCATGTCTGAAGCATAGGAGTGAACCTTTAGTTTAGTGAAGAATTCATTTATGTCTGGAGTGGGTCACACTTAAAAAGGACAGTTGGTGGCATCAGTGGGGGCACCAAGGAATACAGTGTGATTGAAAACCTGAGGAACAGATCGGAGCAGGGACTGGTAACAAGCTGCTGCAGGGATGGGAAACCATCAGGAGAGGTATGGATTGCCAGCCTCTCAAAAAAGTACGTGGCACCAAATATTGAGTTATTTTCTGGTTTCCTGAAGTTTTTGCAGTTGGTATTTCGTTTTTCTCTCAGTGCGGTTGCCATGTGACAAGCTGACAGCTGCTGTGAAGTGAATGTCATTTCCCACTATTGTGTGATGAGGTGTGCCAGTACGTGTTTTTGTTTATGGTGGGCACAGCTCACTGATTCGATGTTGTTACTGGGCCGGGCAGAGGAGGTTATTGCCAGCTGGCTAGTATATCTTCCGATAAGGACACGGCTCAGAAGATGTACTAGCCAACCGGATTGCTGGATTTCAGAAGCCCATTTTATAATGATCTAATATCAGATCAATAGTAAGATAACTCAAGTTAGAATATTCTACTCCCTAGCAAAAACTGGGCACCATCCTTTGTCCACAGTTCTGAAGGGAATTTAGAAGCTAGCCTCAAAAATATGTGTACTAGGTGCTGTAACTTAATAAGGTCTCCACAGTGTCTCTCTCTTATGGTATAACAGACTCCAAGGAGGAGGTTTGGGTGAGAGGACCGCAAAGTGAAGCTGTGCAGCTCTGGCTGCCCAAACCTCTCAAAGAGGTTTTTATAACCCGAGTCACCTCACTGAGGCCCTATTAACTTGTTATAATTCACTAAACATAGTGCTTTTATTTATTTATGTATTTTAATTTTAGAAGTTAAATGAAGCTGCTCTCCACCTGGATGTGAAGTGGAACACTCCACTCCAAACATTGCAAAATAAAAAAACATTGTATCCAGGATAACAAGTACAGTTGTTCTGTGCAGTGATTGGCTGAAACCACATTATTAATAGAGAATAAACAGTACATGGACTGGTGAGTGTGAGCAGATTTTATACACATTCAAAGTGTGTGATACTACATAACCAACAGTGAAGTTTATGGTGTTTATAAAAGCAACACGCACAGAGTGGGTATTTATAAAATTGGTACTTTTCTGCCTACAAATTGTTTGATGCATAGATACACATACTAATTTGACAAATACACCAGAAATGCCTCAGATTTAGCATTAGAGATCAACATTTTCAGTGCCAGGTTCTTCCATTTTGTATATTCTCTGCCTCAAGGGTGTTTACAAAAATCCTAATAGTCATGTTGGCTCTTGTTCACTGGGAAGAACACAGTGTTTTCCCTTACCTTGATGATTTCCTGACCCAGGAAGACTCTGAACAGCTTGCTGTTCAGTCTGCAGGGCCCTACTTACTCTAGTGAAACATAGCTGGGTAGTGAACCAGGAGAAGAGCTCCCTACAGCTCTCCAGAGCACTTTTGTGCACACTTTTAGACAGAAGTTGAAAGAGGCTCTCTCTCACACAGCAGAGTGGATAACCTCCTCATCATATTCACCACGTCAGAGTTCACAACAAGGTCAGTCAGCCCACAGATGCCACCAGATATAATGGCTGACAGCCACCATAAAGTAAGTAAATAAAATGTTATTTATTTATCTAGCACCCCATCCCATACATTCTGGGCACTGTACAGGTAGGCAAGAGTTTGAAATAAATAAAATACATTAAATGCAAAGACGTATTAAAAGAACGAGCAAACAATACAGAAGTAAAATCCTTTGTTTTAAATAAGCAGTTCAGCAGTCTGCTATTTCTAAGATTCATAGGCAGTTCACAATCACCTCTCTAAAAAGATGTGCCTTCAGACCCTGCTTAAATACCTCCACCTATGGTTCTTTGGGCAAGACTGCAGAGGGATCTCCAGGTCTTCCTTCTTTCTAGTTGATTACCAGTGCTGGTATAGTCCCAGTAACTGAGCTGGCTCCCGAGGTCAAAAGTGGTTGGAGACCCTAAATATTGTTTGATGGGTTCTACATTAACCCCTCCAGAACAAATCATTCTTATCACAAACCAGATTCTGGTCTGGGGATACATAGTAATATAACAGTTGACAGCAGATAAGGACCATTAGGCACAACTAGTCTGCCCGTATTCCCTGCCTGCATTAGCAGCCACTGACCCTACTTGGTCACTGGTTTTTGCCTCTCTTCCCCACATCTAGGGTTCCCTTATGTCTATCCCATGCATGTTTGAATCCCCCCCCCACTGTGTTAGCAGCCACCACTTCCTGGGGAAGGTTATTCCAAGCATCCATCACCCTTCTCTGTGAAGAAAAACGTCCTCACATTTTCCCCTTATCCTGCCCCCTTCCAATCTCATATTGTTCCCCTTCATCCTTGCACAGCACTTGTACTGAAAGATGTCACCCCCCTGCACTTTGTTCAAGCCTTTAAGATACTTGAAGGTCTCGATCATATCCCCCGTTCCCACTCCTCTCCAAATGTGTATATATTGAGGTTTTTAAATCTGTCCTCATATGTTTTCTGATGCAAGCCCTGCACCATCTTGGTCACCCTTCTCTGGACTGCCTCCATCCTATGTCTTTGTGAAGATGTGGCCTCCAAAACCGAACACAATATTCTATATAAGGCCTCACCAGCATTTTGTACAATGGCATCATCACCTCCCCTTCTTCTGCTACTGATACTACTTCCTATGCACACCAACATCCCACTGACCCACTCCACAGCCTTGTTACACTGTTTGATCACCCTTAGGTCTTCTGATATGATTATCTCTAAATTCCTCTCTTCCCTGGTGACCTGGCAGCAATCCCCCCTACTAAATTCTGCAGCTGTCAGCATGGTTTCTTCACCCCAGGTGCATGATTCTGTGCTTTTTTTTTTTTTGCATTAATGTTCAACTGCCACACCTTTGACCATTTTTCCAGCTTTCTCAGATCCCTCCTCATTCTTTCAAACCCCTCTGGAGTGTCTACTCTGCTGCAGATCTTGGTATCATCTGCAAATAGGTAAACCTTCCCCCTACAGCCCTTCAGCAATGTCACTAATGAAGACATTGAAAAGAACTGGCCCCAGGACCCATCCCTAAGGCACCCCCACTGGTCACCCACTTTTCCTCGGATTTGATCCCATTTACTACCACTATCTGCTTCCTGTCCCTCAACCAGTTTCTAACCCAGTTGAAAACTTCAATCAGATTAGTTTGACATAACCTCCCTGCTGTGAAACCATGCTGCCATGGATCTTATGCTCCCATGGTTTCCAAGTGTTCCACAATCCTTTCCTTAAGCAGTGCCTCCATAATCTTATCCACTACTGAGGTGAGGCTGACTGGCCTATAGTTTCCTGCCTGCTCCCTGCTACCACTCTTGTGGAGAGGGATATTCCGGTTCAGGGGATATGGTCCCGGAGAAGCGAAGTCTTTAAATATTGTAAATGTTCTCAAACTGAAACCTGTGTTACCAGCATTGATGCACTTCAAGGACAAAGTTTATGGATGTTGGTAAAGGTCCAGTCCAACAAAGTGGTGAAGGTCACATACATAAACCAGCAAGGAAGCACAAGAAGCAAGAGGGTGCTGACAAATTCATACTGTCTTCTGCATTGGGCAGAAACCCTTCTGGAGTCCCTCTTAGCAACCCATCTGGTGGGAGAGCTCAATTTCCAAGTGGATTGGCTTGGTCACCAATGACAATGCAGAGGGACTGGAAGGAAAAGTATGTCTCTTTGCAGATGACACAAAGATCTGCAACAGGGCTAATACACAAGGTGGGGTGGAAAGGATGAAAAGGGACTTGGTAAGGTTGGAGGAATGGTCAAATGTATGGCAGCTTAGATTCAATGCAAAGAAGTGCAAAGTAATGCACCTTGGAAACAAAAACCCAGGGGAAGAGTACACAATGGGGGGGGTGAGATACTGATGACAAAATGGAAAGAGACCTGGGAGTAGTCATATCAGATGACCTAAAGGTGGGCAAGCAATGTGAGAAGGTAGTAAAGAGGGCTGGGGGGATACTGAGATGCATAGGGAGAGGCATCACCAATAGAAAACATGAAGTTGTTGTCCCTCTGTACAGACAGTTGGTAAGACCACATCTGGAGTACTGTGTGCAGTTCTGGAGACCCCATCTCCACAAAGACAGACAGGGTGGAGGCTGTCCAGAGGAGGGCAACCAAAATGGTGCAGGGTCTGCACCAGAAGACATATGAAAAAAAACTCAATGAGCTTAAGATGTATAGCCTAGAGGAAAGAAGGGAGAGGGGGGACATGACAGAAACTTTCAAATACCTCAAGGGAATCAACAAAATCCAAGAGGGTAGCATCTTTCAGAAAAAGATGTGCAAGAACAAGGGTGCACAATTTGAAGACAGAGGGGGGATGGTTCAGAGGTAATGTGAGGAAATATTTCTTCACAGAGAGGGTTGTAGATGCATGGAATGGCCTTCCTGAGGAGGTCAAAGTCAAAAACAGTGGAGGAATTCAAGAATGCATGGGACAGACATAAGGCAATTCTAGTGGAGGGTAGGAGGAAGTAGGCTGTTGGTTAACTAGGATCTGCAGCTTATCCATTAGGCAGGGAAATGGGCAGACTAGGTGGGCCAAGTGGTCCTTATCTGCCATCAAATTCCATGTTTCTTACCTGGGGGAATATTCTCTGATCCAAGCAGTGTTTCAGTGTCCATGTCAGATTCAGTTTCCCAGAGACAGATCACTTTGTCTCCTAAAACAACACTTAGGTGGCAGGATTTTACAGTTTGAACAGGTATCTAATAGCAGGGGTGACGGATAGAAACATAGACTTTGACGGCAGAAAAGGACCGTTTGGCCCACCCTAGTCTGCCCATTTCCCTACCTACCGGACAAGCTGCAGATCCTAGTTAACCAATAGCCTATTTCTTCCTACCCCCACAAGAATTGCCTTATGTCTGTCCCATGCATTCTTGAATTCTCCCACAGATGCTCTGCCTGAGCCATAGTCCTTCATACGAATGTGCCAGTAGAAACAGACCACCCGGTCTATCTAAGTCTGCTCAAGTGTGCAGCTAGCACCCCTAGTTTGCAGCTGGCCCAACCCCCCCTTCCATTTGTCATCCCACTGCCTCCCCCACCCTCACTCTCCCATGTTCTTTGTCCCATGCCCTTTTGAAGTTGTTCACAGATTTACATGATACCATTCGTTCTGATAGTGGTAGCAAAATGGAATGCCCTGTCTCTGTGAAGTAGTATCTCCCAATTTCCTTTCTAAACCTTCCCCTTCTATTCTTAGCCCATGCCCCCTTGTGACCCTTCCCCTCCTTAACGTAAAGACCCCATCTGCCCCATCCTTATTGATTCCCCATCGATATTTGAATGTCTCTATCATGTCTCCCTTGTCCTTTCTGTCCTACAGGGTGTATATACTCAGGTATCTCAGCCTGCTGTCATAGTCTGTCCCTTCCATTCCACATATCATCTTTGTTGCCCTCCTCTGCACCCCCCCCCCCGAGTAGTCCGATATCATGCTATAGGTAATGTCTCCAAAACTGCACACAATACTCTAAGTGTGGCCTTACCAGCAACCTGTAGAGCGACAAGATCACCTCTCTTCACCTGGACGAAAACCCACTCGTTATGCACCCCAGCATTTTGTTTGCTTTTGTAGCCACTCTCCTGCACTGGGCAGTGTTGTCCATGGTCCCTGTTATTACCTGTAGGTCCTTCTCCTCCTCAGTGATCCCCAGCTTAACCCCTCCCAGCCAGTATTCTCTCCTTGGGTTCTTCACCCCAAAGTGCATAACCGTACACTTCTTTGCATTGAAACCCAGCTGCCACCTCTCTGACCACTCCTCTAGCTTGCTTAGGTGTCCCTGCAGTTGCTTCCATCCCTCCTCTCCATTCACCACTGCTCTGATTTTGGTGTCGTCAGTGAACAGACTTATCTTGCTCACCACCCCACGTGCAACGTCCGATATGAAGAGCCCAAATAATACTGGTCCCAACACAGAGCCCTGTGGCACCCTACTCATCACTGGCCTTGGAGTTGAGAGCTCCCCTCTCACCACCACCCGTTACAACCTCCCTCTCAGCCAGCTTGTAATCCACTTCATAATTTCTGCCCCTACCCCTACATCAGTTAGCTTCCCCCCAAGCCACCCATGAGGCACAGAATCAAAGGTCTTGCTGAAGTCCAAGTAAAGAACATCCACCGCATGACCCTTATCCAGCTCACCTGTCACTCAGTCATAATACTGTATCAGGCTGGTTTGACAAGACTTCCCTGAAACAAATCCATGCTGCCTCACATCCTGGAGGGCATTGTCCTCCAGGTGCAATACCAGTCTTTCCTTTAGTATTGTCTCCATGAGTTTGCACTCTATGGAAATGAGACTTACCGGGCGATAATTACCTGGTTCATACCTTGGTCCGCTTTTGTGCAATGGTACTACAGGGGCCATCCTCCAGTCCAGTGGCACACATCCCAACTCCAGTGAGGTGCTGTACAGACCCATCAGCGGCTCTGCCAACACCTCCGCCATCTCCCTCAGCACCCTGGAGTGCATATATCCGGCCCTGGTGCCTTGTCTACCTTCAGTGCCCTCAGTCCCTTTAGGACTCTACTTGCCTCAATTCTTCCATCTGTTGCCTCCTCTCCCCCTGTCCCCATCCTCCCTGCCCATGGTGGTAGCGGTCCCCCCTTTTCTTCCATGAACACTGAGCAAAAGTATTCATTCAGTTCTTCTGCCTGCTCCTCACCTTTTTCCATCCACTCCCCACCCCTTTTTATCCTCACTATTGTCTCCTTGCACTTCCTTTTCTCCCTGATGTATCTGAAAAAGTCTCCCCCCTCCCCAGTTAACTAGCTGCGCTAATCTCAGCTCCCTCTGGGCCTTGGCTTCTCTCACTTTTCTGGTCACCTCCCTTGACCATCTTGCATACTCCTCCCTGTCCACTTCATTCCACATCCTTCTATACCTCTGGTGTGCCTCTTGTTTTGCTCTCACCACCTCCACTACCTCGCTGTTCAACCAGCATGGTTTTCTTGCTCTGCTCTCCTCTTACTCCTTGTCTTGGTACAGGCTTCTGTTGCCTCTGTAATCCCTGTTTAATAATATCCCATTTCTGCTCTGCATCCATCTCCTGCCTTATACTCTCTAGTTTCCCTTTCAGTACTTCCTGCATCCTCCCAAAGTCTGTACCCCTGAAGTTTACTACCTGAGTAACTGATTTCTCTGGCTCACCACACATCGTGGTATTAAACCACACTGTTTGGTGATCACTGTCGGCTAGTGGGTCCGCGATCTTTATCTCCCTTACTGCCTCCCCATTTGACAACACCAGATCTAAAGTGTTCTTTAGCCTAGTAGTTACACTAACCAACTGTGTCAGGAGATCCTCCTGGATTGCATCCAGGAGCACATGCTCCCTAGCACTGGAGGTGGCTGGAATGCTCCAGTCAACCCCTGGCAAGTTGAAATCCCCCACGATGACCACCTTCCCTTTTCTACATACCTTTCTGATTTGTCCTGCTAATTCCCTGTTAAGCTCCTCAGACTGGGACAGTGGCCTGTACACCACCCCAAATCTCAGTTTCCTACCCCTTGAGTCTAGGAGCTGCAGCCAGATTGCCTCTGTTCTCCTTTCTTCACACTCGTCCCTTGTGCATTTGATCCCGTCCCTCACATAGACTGCCAGCCCACCACCCCTCCCTTCCTTACGGTTCTTCCTGTATACTTTGTATCCTGTTATTGCCAGATCCCAGTCCCAGTGCTCAGTTGTCCACATTTCTGTAACAGCTGCAATATCCACCCTCCACACTGCTAAGAGTGCCTGCAGCTCAACAGATTTGTTGCCTAAGCTTCTTGCATTCAACGAGACCACCCTCCATCCTGCCCCCTTCCCTTTGTTGACCTCCATTTCCTTCCTTCCTTCTACTCCCTCCTTTTTCAGCCACCCGAGTCCTTCCCTGCTAGCCAGGGGGTAGGCTGTGACTCCACTCTATCAGATCTCTGCCTACCTGCCGTCCACTTGCACCCCCCCATCTAGTTTAAATTCACCTCTGTCATAGTATACCTCCCCAGTCTTTGCTTTAATACCTCCTTCCCCTTCCCGCTCAGGTGCAGCCTATCCCTTGCAAACAGATTATTATCCCAGGTACTGCCCCAGCCACCCACAACCCCATATCCCTTAGTTTGACACCATTCTACCAACCATGTGTTCAACTCCCTGATCCTCTCCTTTCTCACTGTGCTTGCACGGGGTACTGGGAGCACTTCAGAGAATGCCACAGACTCCCCAGTCTCTTCGCACAACCTTCCCACTTCCTCAATCCTCTCCTTTGTTACCTCCACCATTTCCCCCGCTCGGTCATTTGTCCCCACATGTACCACAATATGTGGGTTCCTCCTTACACACTTAAGATTGCCTGTCCTGCCTTGTCTGCCTTTAATCCTGGTATGGACTCTGCCTATATCTGACTGTGCCTCTCCCCTTGCTGCCTCACCTGATCCCCTTGAGTATGGAGTACCCCAACACTAGTACACCTCCCTCCTCTTTCCTTGTGCCCTTCAAAAGGGTTATCTCCATTTTTTCTGCATCCCGCAGTTATCAAAACAATCTGATCATATAGTTGGTTCAACCTTGTGGTGCTGGAGTGCCCCAGAAGGTCATGGTTCTCAGACCTGGTCAGTCTGGAGTTTCAAGATCCCTTCCAGTACTCTCAGCAGCACAATCTGCTGATTTGAGATCACATTTTCCATCCCAATATGGCTCCATTTCAGATGGCAGCTTGACTTAAGGGGCTAGAAGAGGAAGGAAGCAGTTCATTTCAGGGAAGTGACTGTTGATTTTTGCTGATTTTATTGCTGCTGTTATTGTTTCTTTTGCAGCTTATTGTTGCTTTCAGTTGGTACCAGGTTGCTTTCTGGATTCATTTGGAAAGGTACCTGTTTGGGGTGTTCTGTTGGTGTAGCCGATTGTCTCTGGTGGTCAGAAGGGAGTAATCAGATTAATTTCAGTGCAGAACCTGCTCATTCCTGATTTTATGTCTTTAATACTGCTTATTTCACTTGTGCTATGCTTCTGCTTATCTTGTGCTTTTTTTTTTTTTTTAAACCATTAACATTATAGTGCAGAAACTGTTTTTGTCTAGCCCTGTAGCTTGGGGGAAGGGTGCTAATTGTCTGACCTGGGGCCTCAGCAGAGCTACTTGCTAATTGGAGGCGGGGCTGAGTCAGAGTGGTGTAGCTGGTTACCTTTTGGAGTCTCAAAAGGGGCTGGCAGGAGAAGGAATCAGCTTCATTTCAGGAAGGTGACTGTTGATTTTTGCTGATTTTATTGCTGCAGTTTCTTTTGCAGCTTGTCGATTTCAGTTGTTACCAGGTTGTTTTCTGGCTTCACTTGGAAAGGCATCTGTTTGGGGGATTTTGCTGGTGCAATGAAGTGTATTTTGCAGGTATAGCGGATTGTCTCTGGTGGTCAGGAGGGGTCCACCTAATCACCCCCTAGCGCATCACTACCTTTATGCCATTAGCCTGTGACATCATACGGTACCAACTGACTGCATGCGCACACAGTTAGCCATCTTATTTCAGTATACAACACAGCCACACACCACACCCCAGCATAAATCTACATTCCTTGATACATTATATCACTAAGGAGTATTGACAGTACATAATAAATATATAGTGTGGAAGTGGACAAGGTATAGAAGGAAAAAGCAGCAGAGGGCACAGGGCAATAATGGGCAGTTAGCGCAAGGATAGTGTGGTACTTTGCAGTGGATGTGGGGCAGCAGTGTTCAGGAAGATCTGGACATGGCGGTGCTGCCCTATCTGTAGGCACCTCCCTGTGTTGATAGAGGAAGTAACTGGACTCCAAGCAGAGTTGGTGAGGATACAGGTGACCTTCCCCCCATATAGAGACCACCATGTCCACCACCACTCCCTCAGAGGTTACCAACAAGGAGGGAAGAATGGACGATGGTGGACTTTGGGAGGGGGAAGGAGGCATATCCCCCAGCCAGTGTCATGTCACAACTTGTATGCCATCCCGGCAGATCATGGAGAGTGCACAGCATCTCCAGAAGTGATCACCATGGGGGTTGAGGGGGTCAGTCAGGATGGAACCTCGAGGGCAGATGTAAGGAGAACACATAGGAGGAGGAAGCAAATCCTGGTTGGGGACTCCATTATCTGGGGCACCAAGCTGGGTTCAGGTAGCAATGGTAAGAGGGAGGTAATGTGCCTACCCGGAGGCACAGTTCAGAAGGATGGCAAGTGAACCCTTAGGATTGCAAGGACAGTAGCAAGGAGGGGGGAGCTTGACGTCATTATTCACTTGGGGACTAATGACTTGGCTAGAGAGGGAGTAGATGTAGGAAGAGTACAGGAAGAGTTCAGGGAGCTGGGGAGGAGTCTTTGGCAAGTAGCCACTCTGTGACCTTCTTGGAGATGCTACCTGTTCAGGGCAAGGGGTAACGAAGGGATATCTGCATCACTGAATTCAACAAATGCCTTAAGAAATGGTGTGGAGAGGTGGGGTATGGCTTCATTGGGGACTGAAACCTCACCTGGAGGGATAAATTACTATATTCTCTAGATAGCCTGCATCTATCACGGGGGGTATCCTCTCTAAAGTTTAAGTGCATCGTTAGTGATAATTTAAACTTGCCAAGGGGAGGCACAGACAGTTAAGGGATTATATAGCCCCCCTTTACAGGACATAACTGAAAGTAGTGAGGACCCAATAACTAGCATAATATCTAACCGAAAAACTACCATGGTTACAATGGGGGAAGAGAAAAGAAGGTATAACACTAATGCAGTGCAGGGCAAAGATCAATAAACAAGAACATTAAGGAGGTACATAGAGTGGACGATCATGTGCATAAATGCCCACAGTCTGGGAAACAAAATCCCAGATCTAACAGCACTGATGGCATACACAAACCTGGACACTGTTTCTATTACAGAGATATGGTATGAAGGGAACCATGACTGGGATGCAGCCATACTGGGGCATACACTTTTTAGAAAGGATAGTGAGGGAAAGAGGGGAGGAGGGGTTGCTATGTATGTGAAGGAAGGGTTAAAGCTACAGAGGCTCAGGGATACAGGGGAGAAGCAGAGGCATTGTGGGTCACCCTGGAGTCTGTGAACAAAACAGTCATCTGTGCTGAAGTAGTTTACAGGCCTCCCATGCAGAGGGAGGATATAGATCGAGTATTAGTGGAGGTCATCCATAATATGGCAGCCAAAGGGGAAGTACTAGTAATGGGCGACTTCAACATGCCGGATGCAGATTGGAACACCCAGACTGCAAGTACGTCAAGGAGCAGGGACCTCATATCTGCCATGTATGGGGAAAACCTAAGGCAGTTTGTGGTTGAGCCCACCAGGGAGGGGGCTGTACTGGACATAGTGCTGACAAACAGTGACAGAATCATAAATGTAGAGGTGGGCAGTCCCCTTGGTACCAGTGACCACAGAACCGTGTGGTTTAGAGGCAACATGTTGGCAGAAGAAAGCCATACAAAGATTAAGGTCCTGGAGTTCTGGAAGGCCAACTTAGTGGAGATGGAGGAACAGCTCAAAATTGCCCTGGCAGCAGAAGGTACGGGGGGGAGGGGTAGAACAACAGTGGGTTAGGCTCAAGAGATCCATAGCAGGGGCGACAAGTCAATGTGTCAGACTGCTTAGCAAAAAGCAAAAGAAAGAAGTAGCCACTGTGGTTCTCTAAGTCAGTAGCCGAGAAAGTGTGAGAAAGAAGTAAGGCATTCAGGAAATACTAAGAGACAGAGAAAGAAAAAGACAGTGAAATATCTGGAAAAGCAGAGCGAAGCTGGGAAAGCCATCAGAGGGACTAAGGCAAGAACAGAGGAAGCAATAGCACAGGCTATTAAGAAGGAAGACAAGACCTTCTTCCATTATATTAGTGAGAGGAAGACGACCAGAAATAGTATTGCTAGGCTTAAGAAGGGAGAGGGTGGAGGATGAACTTGAAAAAACTGAGATACTGAAGAAGTATTTTTGCTCAGTATTTACTAAGGAAGAGGCAGGGGAGGGGCCTAGACTCACGAGAAAATGTTTACCGGGGAGAGGTGGACACCAGCCCATTTATGGTGGATAGTAAATAGGGAAAGTAAAGACAGACAAGGCAATGGGGTCAGACGGGATTCACCCTAGAGTTTTGAAGGAACTCAGGGAAGTCCTAGCAGGACCACTGAGGGCCCATTTCAACCAATCACTAGAGAAGGGGGAGGTACCTGGTGACTGGAGGAGGGCAGAGGTGGGCCCCCTGCACAAGAGTGGAAGTAGGGAGAAGGCAGGCAATCACAGACCTGTAAGCCTGACCTCGGTGGTGGAGAAGCTAATGGAGTCCCTGCTTAAGGAGAGGGCAATGAAGTTCTTGGGGTCAAGTGGTGCAAAAGACCTAAACCAGCATGGATTCACTGAAGGAAGGTCCTATCAGACTAATATTATCAATTTCTTTGACTGGGTGACCAGAGTGGTGCATCAGATAGGGGTGGAGGATGGGGCCTACCTGGATTTCAGCAAGGCCTTCAACACCGTTCCACTTAGAAGGTTGCTTAGCAAATTGGGGAATCTGAGTGTGGGCTCTAAAGTGGAAAAATGGGTTGGAAACTGGCTGAATGGCAAGACCCAAAGGGTGGTAGTAAAAGGCATAAAATTTGAAGAGGGGGAGGTGACCAGCAGGGTGCCACAAGGATTGGTGCTGGGTCCAGTTCTATTCAATGTCTTCATAAGCGACATTGCAGAGGGACTGGAGGGGAAAGTATGCCTGTTCGCAGATGACACCAAGATCTGCAGCAGCATCGACACATAGGAGGAGCTAGATAAAAATCAGAAATGATCTAAAACTACTTGAGGAATGGTCAAGGGTTTGGCAGTTGGGTTTCAATGCCAAGAAGTGCAAGAGTATGCACCTGGGACACAGAAACCCAAAAGAGGAATACAGGATGGGGGACAGGTTCTAGCCACCACAAGTCAGGAGAGAGACCTGTGGTTTTCATATCTGATGACCCGAAGTTGTCCAAACAATGTGAAAAAGCAGTGGGGAAAGCAAACAGTGTGTTGGGGTGCACAGGAAGGGGCATAACCAGTAGGAGGAGTGAAGTGGTGATGCCACTGCATAGATCACTGGTGAGGCCTCATCTGGAACACTGTGTCCAATCCTGGAAACTGCATCACAGGAAGGACATAGATAGAATGGAAGCAGTCCAGAGAAGAACAAAATGATACATGCACTGCACCACAAGTCTTATGAGGAAAGACTCAAGGAACTTAATATCTGTTCACTAGAAGAGAAAAGGGAGAGAGGGGATAGAGACTTTCAAATACCTTAGAGGAAAAAACAGGGTACAGGAGGGGAGCATATTTCAGAAAAGAAAAGTGCACAAGGACAAGGGGACATAACATAAGGATGGAAGGAGGGAGGCTTTGGGGGAATGCTAGTAAGTATTCTTTCACAGAGAGGGTGGTGGATCCATGGAACAGCCTACCAGCAGAGGTGGTAGAAGTGAAAACAGTATGAGGATTCAAAAGTGCATGGGTGAGCATAAAGGCACCCTGCTGTACAGCAGAGCAGGGGAGCAGCAGTCCAGATAAGGGTAGAGATTGCCAAACCGAGTAGGGAAATGGGCAGACCGGTTGGTCCTTTTCTACTGTCATATTCTATGTTTCTATGACTTCCAAGAGGTGGAGACTTCTCGGTGATTACTGACCCCTTGAAAATAGGGTAGCTTCTTTGAAGTGTGATTAGAACTTTTTAAATAAGCAAAGGCTAAGTTTGTTGTGTCTGGATTTATTCATGAAACCCCACTAGGTGGCACGATCCCAAGGGATACTACCCCAGCCTGCATGACCAAGAGCAGGTTGAGGGGCCTGGGTACTTCAAATGGGTGCCTCCACCCAGAGGACAGGGTTAGGAGTAGCGTTGCTGACCTGAGTACAGCCCTCCCAGGACACTGTTATCCCCCTCTTTTCCCTCAAGTGGGCCAACTGGTTCACAGAATACACAATTGCAATTAGCACCTGACAGCAGTTTTAACCCCACACTTGTTGCACTTACCACCACGGCTGACTCAGCTGGCTTGACCCTGGAGACCTCATGTAAAATAAGATTTAGCAAAACAACCAACATAATTTCAATGCTTTTGTTTTACAGAGGTACACCACAACCAGTTTCAGTGCAAAAAGATTTAGATCCAGTTTATTTATGGGGCAGTAACAAGTAAGGGGGCAAAATCTAGTGGTTGATTCAAGATCTGAATAATTCAGGTTATAATGCATGCACTCAAGGTCCGTGTAACACAGTCACACACACTCTGGGTACCCAGTTGGAACTATGGCTAGCCTGAAGCGTTGCCCAGGGTAGGCCAGTGTTGCAGCTGGTTGGGGCCCTGTGATGGAAAGAAAACATGCATGCACTTTAACCCACAATTTGTAATCCAGAGCCAGATGGCTCAGTCCCAAAATGATCATCACCAATTAAATCAGTTGGCACACACTGATTTGAGCTTTTTTGCAGGGAGCTACCCTGGTGTTTACTCACGTTACCCAGTACAGGATGTAGGATGGATGAAATGGAGACCTCTGGATGAAGAGCTGGATGGCCAGGAGAAGCAGGGCCCACACAAAGCACCGTGGTGCCGATCCCATTTACTGGTGTTGAGCAGGGAGTCGAATCTCTAGGCTGGTCTCTCCCCCGGCTGTTTCTCTGCAGCATGAGCGGCTGTCTGGGCCGAGGTGGAAAGGGCCAGACTGGGTGAACAATTCAGAAGACAGTCCGGTAAGTGCTGGATACAGCTTCCAGCAAGCGTGACACAATCAAGCAGTGGGGAACCAAATCACGACCCACTATCAGCATTCAGCACACTTGTAGTAACAGCAAGGTAAATACCACAGTTCAGATGACAGTCTGGCTGCAATTCACAGTGGCTCTTCCCAAACCGTACACTCTGCGGCAGTCTCAAGTCCTGGCAGGCCAATCACACTGAAGCAAATCTTTGGTCCACTTCAGGGAAATTCAGTTCATCACAAATCAGGTTCCGATCACAAAAGCTGCAATTTTGGAAGAAGTTCAATCTCAGGCTCAAGGTCTCTTCACTTAGAAAAATGGCAGCAGGCAGGCAAAACACAGCCTTCCCGACGATTTCCCCTGTGCACTACGCGGGAGCAGCTGCTTGAATCTCTCGAGCTGTTACTCCTTCAACTCTAACTCCAGACTGACACTCTACTACTGCAAGCAGCACCAGGACTCCCTTCTGATCCAAAAAAGGGTTCGGTTGGTTGATTCATCTGTCCGTCAAAGCAAGGGCTCCCCCTCTTGGTCCATTTAGGCGCCAAAGTGTAAAAACTACAATTCCTACAGAAATTCATTCCCACAAAACCCCTGGAGATGGACTCCATTTTTCAGTCCCCAAAGGTACTTATTGGTCCCATTAGGCAGTCCAGAACCAAGATGGTGCGGATTAACTGAAATGTTCACACTGCAAAAGAAGGCAGGTTAGACAAACTACAATATCTTTACTATTAAGGCAGATAATCAGCCAACAGTCACAGATCCCTGTAGGGCTCCCTCTGCGCAATTAGTGATGGCAGAATGGAGCAACAACAGTGCAGCTCAGGCGGGATTCTAGCCTGAAACTACTCGGGGCCCCTACTCAGATCAATTATACACCATAAAATAGGCAGCTCTGAAAGAGACAGGCATGGAGGCTAACAGGGCACTCACATGCAAACACTTTTAACTTACCAGGACACTGAATGCCAGCCTGGCAGTGGGCAAGGTGAAGGAAGACGTTTTTGGAACCCCCATTTGTAGAGGGGTTACACCCTTCCCCACCTGGAAAGAACTTGGCATCCACGTCAAGTCTATACTACAATAGCATGGAAAGACAATATACTGTACAATACATATGTGACATTACTACACAAGATAGGATAATGACTCAGGCATCCGTAAAACGTAAACTTATCACATTACTATATTTATTTAGTATTCTCTATACATATACTCTGTTCATAATGACAACAGCTTTACATTTTTCATACATTCAATACTGATTCTACTATGATCAATGCAATGATATTACTATACTTATTCAGGTAACAGTTTCTTGCACTTTGAACAATACAAATGGGGACCCTCTCCTATCAGCTAACTTAAGGCTATTTGGGGCAGGGACACCATGTTCTGAGGCAAGAACAATTAACCTAGATGTAGCAAACAGGCTCAGTTTGGGCAGTGAGCTCTGACATATAAACACCCTTGCGAACAACATTGAGAGGCAAATCCACAGGCCTCCCAAGGGAGTCATAGCTACGGCGCATCACTGGTTTGACAGCTCATCCAGACTTTCTGGGGGAAACAGGCACAGGCTCTAGGCAGTCAACACTGGCATTAGTTTCTTCTCCTGTAATGAGGGGTGCCTCTGTACTGGTTAAAATGTCCATATTGGGAACACTATCAGCCCCTTGCACTGCATGTTCTGTTTCCACAATACTTTGCTCATTATCATCTTCTGAAGAAGGCCCAGGTTGCTCATCCTGAGGATGCTCTGACACAATTGGACTTTGTGGCACTGGGGAATTTTGAATAATCTGGTCTCATGTTCTTCTAGGGTGCGTCCAAAGACGATGACATCATCCAAGTATACTAGTCATTCTAACAGATTCATGCCTCCTACTACACATTCCATCAACCTCTGGAAAGTAATGGGGGCACCCCAAATCCCCTGAGGCATCCTCAGAAATTCATAGAACCCCAAGGGGCAAATGAAGGCTGTTTTCTCATGGTCCTCCAAGGCCACTGGGATTTGATAATACCCGCTTCATAGATCAAGTACTGAAAACTACTGACTTCCATTCAGGCAATCCAGGGTGTCCTGTATGCGGGGCATGGTGTATTGATCTGGTACAGTTCATCAGTTTGGGGTCCGATAATCTACACACATCCTCATGGACCCATTCTTGTGCATGACTACGATGGGAGAGGCATAGGGGCTTTGTGACTCTTGAATAATGCCAGCAGCTAGCATCTCCTGTAGGTGCCTCCAAACATTGTCTATATCAGCTGGGGCAAGGCGGCAGGACCGATCTCTAAAAAGGTCTGTTGTCGTGAAGCCCGATAGTGTGCTCAGCACCATGGACACACTCCACATCCCATTCCTTCAGGAAAAACACTTGGCCCTTCTGGGCAAGTTTCCTACTGACTCAATTCTTCCATTCAGCAGACAATGGGGAATCATCAAAGTTGAATAGGTCGGAGGTCACCTCCTCCTCCTTTGCACTGGCATACTTGTTGCTGGGCAGTACTGCAGTGCCTGCACAGTGTACCGTAGCTAATGTACACCCCTTATTCACTCAGATTTCTCAATCAGACACATTCCAGATTTGGACCATCAGTTGCAGGGCATAGGCATGGCATGGGCAGGTAAGACACTAGGTTTAACCAATAACCCCTCAGGCAACTTCCTTTCACCAGGTGCATCCAGCATCACCATTTTATTTTTCACGTCCATTCTAAGGTGAGCTTCTCCATGAATGGTGTACTGAGCGTTGGGTGGTAGTACCAGAGAATTGGGATCTTTCTTCCACACTATCCCCCCCCCCCGGCTCATCTCTGTCCACTTCTGTAGTGCTGTTGCAAGTCATAGGCTCTCTTCATCAAGGCTGGAATTCTCAGGACCCACCCAGTCCATTGCCCTTGTTTCTCTTCACACAGCTGAGCTAGTCTTCCAAACATGTGGGTGTTGGTTCTAATGAGCAAGGGAACCTCATCATACAATCCCATAGGAGGGCACACCAGGGCTAGTGCCTCTACTTTTTCATCTACACCAGTTACAGCCACAGCCGGACATATCCTAGGTAGGGATAAGACTTGTCTCTCAGGTCCCACACATGTAGGCCTTCCAGAGATTGTAATGGCACATCAGATAAGTGTTCATCATACCAATCCTGAAATTCAATGGTCACTTGTGACCCGCTGTCTGGCACAGCCTCAGCATGAATACCATTGACAGTCACAGTAGTCTTCATCGAAGGGCCCACCATTTTGGACCAGCCTGGGGGACAGTAGTAGGGGCCTGGACAGACGATTTAGCCACAAAGAAGTTTGAGTTAGGATTTCTTGAGCTTTCACTGTGGTCATTGCTGGCACCCCTCATCTATGGTCTCGCTTTCCGGAGTTCCCCTTGAAGTCTGTATACAGCTTTATCTAGGTCTTTTGGGGACCGGCATTCTTTCTTCATATGCCAGTCCTTCCCACAATTATGACAAAATATACTTTCCAAGGCCTTTTGTGGCCAAGACGTCACATTGGGAGCAGAGACGAGGGTGCTACCAACAGAAAATCTTGGTTCAACCTCTGACTGAGGTGTGGTGAGAGTTTGGAGATGTCTCAGTAATTCTCTCACTTTCTTAGTCAGTTCATCAACTTTTGAGCTGCTGTCAGAAAGAGATGCCTGGGTGTGCACCCACACCCCCACAGCAGATGCACTCTGATAAGGATCAGTGACTGTACCTGCAAGAGCAGCCTTCATAAAGAGACCAACTTTCATTTCTCTGAACTCCATCAGCAGTTCATCCCATGGCAGAGTGTCCTAAGCAGTCCCTCTCTCGATGGGCTCCCTAGGGCTGGCACCAGCATTTAGTTCTCCGATTCCTTCACATGATTTCTGGAATTCTGAGCCATCAGTGACTGACCCTGTGCCTGGAGCAGGGGTTGTGACAGCTACAACCACGCGGGGTTTCTGAGAGCCTTCCTCCTCCTCAACTTCCCGCACCTCTTTCATCACCATATGGAAGGACAAGGGATCAGATTTCCTTTGGTGTAGTTGCAATTTGAGCTATACCCAGCAGGAGTACCGGGCAGAGCGGAGTATATGATCCAACCTTATCCAGTTCACCTCACTAGAGGCCCAGCATTCTTTCTGAAAAATGGTTTGTAGGATTCCCTCTAATCAATCTATGTACGTGGATAACAATTCACCTGGCTGTCGTTTAACATCTTTAAGTTTCCATTTCAAAGCCTCAACACTATTGGTGCACCCAAACACATTGTCAAGGGTGACTAAGTACTCTTGGGCCTTGGTATCAGGGTTAGAGGACTTCAGGGGAGTTAAAAGCATGTTGGTCGGGCCCCTGGAGACTTTCCACCAGGTGTGCCTTTTTTCAGCTCTAAGCATTGCCAGTCTTGTACCACAAAGGTAGCGGAGTCTATCCAGGTCTCCAGGTTGACTTCCCCATCATACAGTATGAGTCATGACTACCTGCTGGCACTGGAGCAGGCATGGCAATTGGTAAAGGGACAGGTGCTGGGGTGGGCATGAACAGCGAGGGAGGGGCACTCCCCGATGGCAGGAATAATTTTTTCAAATCCTCCACAGTTTTATCTTCCTCCAGTAACTTGGCAAACTTCCCCTCAAAAGACTCAGATAAGGGTGGGGGCTCATCCTCTAAGGGATCCTTAATATACTTAGTTATCACCCTCCAGGTGGCTGGGAACCCCTTGGGGGCAATAGTCTGGGGGTACCTTTGAGCTGTCCAAGGGGTCGCTACACTCCACCGAGGCCATGCGAGTATGAGCAGTTAAATCAGCCTGCTGACCCACCACTACAGCTTTTTCAAACACTCAGTTTTGGAAAATGCCCCTTCAACAGTGTCCTTATTAGTGCCCATGGGTATATCCAGTATTAGCAAGGCATTTGGGGGGGGGGTCAATCACCTGCCCCATACACCATCCCACCAACTGGTGTACAGCCATTTCTACCATGGTAGCCAAACACCTAGCTGTAATTTTTTATGTTGGCCACTACGGGGCTCTAATCCCAACAGTGTATTCAAGATGTAACCCCTAGGTGGTGCTATTCCCAAGGGATACTACCCCTGCCTGCATGACCAACAGCAGGTTGAGGAGCCTGGATACTGAAAATGGGTGCCTCCACCCGGAGGACAGGGTTAGTGGTAGCATAGCCAACCTGAATACCCCCCTCTTTTTCCATCTAGTGGGCCAACTGGTTCATAGAATACACAATTGCAATTCACACCTGACAGCAGTTTTAACCCCACACTTACCACCAGGGTTGACTCAGCTGGCTTGACCCTGGAGACCCCATGTAAAATAAGATTTAGCAAAACAACCAACAGTATTTCAATGCTGTTTGTACAGAGGTACACCACTACCAGTTTCAGTGCAAAAAGATTTAGATCCGATTTAAGGGGCAGTAACAGGGAAGGGGGCTAAATCTAGTGGTTGATTCAAGAACTGAATAATTCAGGCTAAAAGGCATGCACTCAAAGGTCCCTGTAACACAGTCACACACACTCTGGTTACCCAGTTGGAAATACGGCTAGCCTAAGGCGTTGCCTGGAGTAAGCCATCGTTACAGCTGGTTGGGGCCTTGTGATGGAAAGAAAACATACATGCACTTTAATCCACAATTTGTAATCCAGTGCCGGATGGCTCAGTCCCAAAATGATTAGCAACAACAATTAAATCAGTTGACACACTTTGACTTGAGCTTTGTTGCAGGGAGCTACCCTGGTGTTTACTCACGCTACCCAGTACAGGATGTAGGATGGATGAAATAGAGACCTCTGGATGAAGAGCTGGATGGCCAGGAGAAGCAGGACCCACATGAAGCACCATGGTACTGATCCTGTTCATTGATGTTGAGCAGGGAGCCAAATCCCTAGGCGGGTCTCTCATCGGTTGTTACTCTGCAGTGTGACTGGCTATCTGGGCCGAGGTGGCAAGGCCCAGACTGGGTGAACAATTCAGAAGACAGTCTGGTAAGTGCTGGATACAGCTTCCAGTAAGCGTGACACATTCAAGCAGTGGGGAACCAAATCATCACCCACTATCAGCATTCAGCACACTTATAGTAACAGCAAGGTAAATACCACAGTTCGCAAGACAGTCTGGTTGCAATTCACAGTGGCTCTGCACAGACTGTACACTCTGCATCAGTCTCAAGTCCTGGCAGGCCGATCGCACTGAGGCAAATCTTCGGTTCACTTCAGGGAAATTCAGTTTGTCACAATCAGGTTCTGATCGCAAAAGCTGCAACTATGGAAGAAGTCCAATCTCAGGCTCAAGGCCTCTTCACTTAGAAAGATGGTAGCAGGCAGGCTAAACACAGCCTTCCTGCCAGTTTCCCCTATGCACCATGCAGGAGCAGCTACTCGAATCTCTCGAGCTGTTCACTCCTTCAACTGTAACTCCAGACTTACACACTGCTGCAGGCAGCACCAGGACTTCCTTCTGATCCAAAAAAGGGTTTGATTGGTTGATCCATCTGTCTGTCAAAGTAAAGGCTGCACTTCTTGGCCAATTTAGGTGCCAAAGTGTTAAAGCTACAATTCCTACAGAAATTCACTCCCACAAGACCCCTGGGGACAGACTCCATTTTAGGGTCCCCAAAGGTACTTATTGGTCCCATTAGGCAGTCCAGAACCAAGAGGGTGGTGACTAACAGAAATGTCCATGCTGCAAAAGAAGGCAGGTTAGACAAACTACAATAGCTTCACTATTAAGGCAGATAATCAGCGAATAGTCACAGATCTCTGTAGGGCTCCCTCTGCGCAATTAGCGATGGCAGAACAGAGCAATAATACTGCAGCCTGGGCAGAACTCGAGCCTGAAACTACTCAGCCCCTACCCAGATCAATTATACACCACATAATAGGCAAATCTTAAAAAGAGACAGGCACAAAGGCTAACAGGGTACTCACATGCAAACACTTTTAACCTGCCAGGACACAGAACGCCAGCCTGGCAGTGGGTATTAAGGCAAGCCCAAGGAAGACTTTTTGGGACCACATTCATAGGGGGGGTTATATTCAATTATTGACAGTGATGCCTATTACCAAGCATCCCAGTGACCAGTTATACATTTTAGGTTGTTGCACTTTATTTGAAAGTGAACATTAAAAAGCCAATTCAAAAAAATTTAACATGTAAATACCGGAGTTAGCACCCAACCATGAAGTTCATCTTATTGTATGGTAGTCTGGCTTTATTCATATCTCAGCTGAAATCTAATAATCAAACAACCTTCCTTGAAAATTATAAAGTGAATAAAAGAGTGGATATTCTTAGGATCTCGAGAATGCAGTCTACATTTGTGGCTTATTATAGAATATCGTGGCAATGTCTCAAACAGCCATACAGGAAACAATTGTGCCAAGGAAGGACCCCGTGCTACAGATTTTGGATTTTCTGTGGACATGTCAGACAAAGGTCCGGCCCTCAGCACTTTACAATTGGAAGTCAACACTGGGTGCAGTGTTCAGTCCATGCAATAGACAAACCTTAGGTTTGCAGTCTGACATCAATCAGTTCTTTAAAGCTACCAGCAGAACCAAACTGATCTATGGATACCCAGTTCCACCTTATAACCTTAATACTCTCCTTAATGCACTGTGCAAATCCCAGTTTTGAGACTGTGCCACACATATCAGAAGACATCCTTTCCATGAAAGAAGATTTTCTAAACACAATTTTCTACATTAGGTGGATAGGCCAGTTTCAGGAACTATCATGCAAAGAACCATATCTGATTTTCCCGCAGGAAAAGGCTGTGTTATGTACAGTACCCTCTTTCCTCTTAAAGTTACTGTACTTTAAAAGTTTCATGTTAACCAAGAGGTAAGCCTTCCCTCTCCCCGCTTAGATTATTTTTGTCCAAAAAGCATGAAAGGCTAGACATTTATAGCAGTTAAGACATACCTTATACAAAATGCAGTATTTCTGGAAATCAGATTTGTACTGTTTTATGAAGCACAACAGGGCCGGAAAACTGACAAGGTGACCTTGGTTAGAAATATGTATAACACATACTCTGCAGCTGGGGTTTGGATTAAACTCAGTTATTGTCTGTTAGTTAACTTTGATGTTATTGTTTCAGGCACACATCTAAAATGTAATTATAGAAAGTCTGATGCTGCCAAACTTCTCCAAGGTAGGGCTTGATATTTTTAACAAATGTATAAGTTTGCCTTGATATTGTCCTGTGCTATATAGCTCTGAAAAAGATTTAGGACAGAATATTAAAAGCCAACCATCTCAGAATGGGGAAAGGATTCAGGGCTCTATTATAATGTCACATCCATGGAATATGTTGCTCTCCAGTAGGCAAGCATGTGCAACCAAGCAGTAAATAACTGCCCAGTGACAATGTGGAGACCAACAGTAAAAGAAAATAATGCCAGTCGGACAAAAATTCTTCTTTTATATTATTCTAATTGTGCTTTTTGAACCGTAAGCAATTTGGTTTAAGAACAGTGTATCCTGTCAGCAGAGGGAGAGGGCTTGTATACTAGTATGCCAGACCATGGAGCCTTGTGACTGGGTGAGCATCTGAGAAACATGTGGAGGAGTTCAGAATGCCATTTAGGTGATGGCATGAGAACCATTAAGACTGCAGAGGGATAGGAGGATAGAGGTGTGCCTTCAGCACACACTTACCTCAAGTTGCATGCCAGACCACCTAAATAGGCAAGGACCCTTCACTTGCAGACCTGTCCATGGATCCAGTGGGCAAGAACAAGAGAACCTGTAGTTTAGTCATCTGGTAGCCTCCAAGGACAGACACCATGACAGTGGTACAGACTTTGAGAATTGGGCTCTGAAGGCAAGTTAGTGTAGATGCCATTAATTTTGGCTGCAGTGTAAGACAGGCACATGGACAATAACAGTATCCTAAGTTACTGACCTCAGCCAAGTTCCTGGCAACCTTGAGGCACACAAAGGAACTCATCGAAGGGAGTGTTCACCTTTTGGGGGTGATTTAGATTCTGATCTTGAGAGGTGTTGCCAGTTATGCTAAAGATGGTGACAGCTCTGGTGACAAAGGTCGAGCTGCTGCTGATACAGGAACGAGATAGGACTACTATTCTTATGAGGATTCCCAAGCTGGGATGGACATCAGAGATGCTGCCTTAGATAAAGGATTTGAGGTAACTGCCAGCCACCTCAAGAGGGCAGTCTGCCTTAAGGAAAGTACTGTACTTAAGGTGACTGCCAGCTGCTGCCAGAGAGCAGGTTGAAGTACACGTTGCTGTACCAGTGTAAGAACACTGTCCAGTGAGAGAAAGGAGCTGGTTGATGTGAAGCACCCACAGCAGGGGTAATCCTCAGTCAGGAGTGTTGGAATAAATGTTCCTACAGGGGGGCTGCCTTCTGCACACCTGCTGAACTAGTGCTGCTGTGTCATGCAATATGTGTAAAATGGGTGAACCCAAAGCTCATACCAAGGTGGGAGATCTGAGAAATCCAGACCAGAGTGGAAAAGGCTCTGTCCCGTATAACCTCAACCACTGGTGAACTGCCAATAAATAAAAGGAATCATAGGGCTCCTGAGGATATGAAAAGGGGTATTGTGTAAACAAAGGAATCCTAAGGTTCCGCCTCATGTCTGGGTTCAGGATCAAACCTGTCTTGATGGGAAAGCATTACTATGTAAATGTATTGAAAATGCTCTTCTACTTTAAATTTTATTCAAATTCACAGCAAGACATATCAACATGGGAGAATCAAAATAAGAGCAAAAAAGGCAGTCAGTTATGAAAACATACTGATGAGCATAAATCTAGAAATAACTGACCTCGTAAGAAATCCTTGCCTATGTCATACCCTGCCAAAATGTGTTTCACAATCCACTGTCTGAATGTGGAAACAAGTTAAATATGAAATAGCTTCTAGGTGTGGCATGTGGCTTCAAGTTGTAATGTTCAGTACAGCGAAGTGCACCAGGATGAAACCCAATTCTGCAACAAAGTTACTGCAGAAAACAATGCCATTTCAATAGCAGTTATTCCCCTTTTATCATGCAGGAAACAGACACTGTGCTTCATCCTAGTTGGCTTCACTATATCTTGCACTGTGTGGAACAGTACATGGTTACATGAAAAGCCAATGGACATGAATGAGGTCCCTTTGCTTAACAGCACAAAGCTGTGAACTCAGACAAGAGCAGATGGTCTCCTCACCAGTACTACAATAGATGTTTACTCATTCCATCATGTATTACAACTGGTACACACTGCTCTTCTTCAGTGACAATCTATTTTCCTTTTGATCTTTTTTTTTTCAAATGATCATACCTGCTAAATTAACTTTGCTTGCTCTCTATGATGCTAGCAGGCAAGCAGGAAGTGGCCAACAGAACTGATCAACTGAATTATCCACTGCCCAAAAGGAGCTGACCAATTTAAAGGGAGAATGGACATCACCACAGGATGAAATAAACTAATACTTGTGGTGGTGGTGGTGTGGGGGTTGCACTACTTCAAAAAATGGAGTTCATATCAGCAAGGTTTTCTTTTTTTGTTTGTTTGTTTTTATTTATATGGCACAGGTTGCCATTCTGGTGTGCCACAGTCATAATATAGTGCCCATGGAGTAAATTATAAGCCATCAAAAACAGACAGAGATGAGAAAAACAGAAAGATAAATTAAGATAGCAACTAACCAGGCAAGGACAGTACTAATAAGGGATTTCAACCTCCAAAACATAGACTGGGAAATGGACAGGGTTAAGCCAAACAAGTCAGAAGTCCCTAAAAATACTGAAGGACAGCTTCCTCACATAGCAGGTGCATGAACCCACTACAGGGCAAGCAATTTTAATCATGGTACTTTCCACAGATTATCGGGAATATCATTAATATGGATCCATTCGACCAGAGTGATCGCTATCCTGTTAAATTTGACACATTGTGCTGGGTTTGAACAACTTAGATCAAGTACATTGGCCCCCAACATTAGGAAAAGTAGAGTACAGTAACATGAAGGTGCTTATAGCCAAACAATTGGAGCACCAGTACAAAACAGAAGAGGCAAAAGAAGAAGTGGACAGTAATTAAACAATCAATATTATGAGCCACCCATACTTGTAAAACTTGTAGATAAGATCAAGCTGTAGAGGAAGTCACTCTGGCCTAAAGAGCAAGTGAATAAAGCAATACAGGCAGGGCTTCAGTTAACTCCATTTTGGAAGTATTTGGCTCCCAAAAATAAGGCAAAAACTTCCAAAATAAAGGGGGAGGAAGTCACTGACTTCCAAATGTAAAAAACAAAACTGGATGACATCCAAAACTGAAGGCACAGATTTTTCTAAAGGAAATTGTATTTTACCACTAATATTTATATTAATATCCATAATTTGATCCTTCTTAGAATACTATCTTTCACATTTGTTGGACCTGGGGAAGTATTCCGACTTCCAGAAAATTGAAAGGACTTCTAGATTTTGACTCATGGACGTATTTGACTTCCACAAAAAATAAATTAACTGAACTCCTGAGTACAGGACCAAAGAAAAGCTTCTAGGTCATACAAGAGAGATCAAAATGAGACAAACAAGACTATATATAAAGAAACATTAGCAAAAAGTAAGATCATGAGGAGGGCTAAAGTGAGCACTAAACTAAGGATAGCTGAAGGAGTAGATAAAAATGGTAAACACCTTCTAGAAGTACACTAGTGAAAAATTACAATGAATAACAGGCATAAAGAAGGTTGGAACAAGCATAGATGAGGATGAAAAAGACAAACATTAAAGGAGTACTTCAGTCATGTTCTCAGCAGAAAGTACTGGGCCATTTCCAGACAGCAAATATAGATTAAAGGGCAGTGATAGTAACCAGTATGAGACAGGTTGTGCAACTAGGGAAACAATTCTGAAAGGTCTACAAGGCTTTAAGGTAACCATGTCCCTAGGACCGGACAGGCTGCACCACAGGGTACTGAAGGAGGAGAGTCAGTCACAGGCAACCAATTTGGCATACATATTTAACGAATCACTGATTATGGGGCAGGTGCTGGGGGACTGGTAGGTGTTTTGTGGGCCTCCTACAGAAGAGTGAAGTTAGGGCTATCCCAGCCTGGTAACTATAGACCAAAAGGCTTGATGTTAGTAGTCAAAAAGCTGCTGTAACCTATCAATCATTATGGAACTAACAGTAAACTTTCTGGAAGAAAATATGGTCTTATGGATAGAGATTAGTATGGTTTCATGAGGGGAAGGTCATGTCAAACAAACGTGATCAGCTTTGCTTCGGTAACGCAAATGGTCAATGGGACCAAGCAGCCTATGTTCTGTACATGGACTTCAGTAAGATAATTGATTCAGTGCCTCACAGGAGGCTTATCCAGAAGGTGGGAAAAACAGGACTAAGGAGAGGGCAGAGTTGATCAGCAACTGGTTGTCAAGCAAAAGTCTTGATGGCTGAGAGGGACCTGGGAGTGGTGGTGGATGTCAAGATGAACAACTCTGAGACTTGTAGGAGGGCAGCAGCAAAGGCCAACAGGATGCTTGGATGCATCGCTAGGGGGCTCGCCTCTAGAAGGAGGGAAGTAATACTCCCACTGTATAACTGCTTGGTGAGGCCACACCTCGAGTACTGTGTGCAGTTTTGGAGACCACATTTAAAGGGAAACTCCGCTCGAGTCTCTCAGTGCAGCAGCGGCTGCAGAAATGCCCAATTAGGGCTTTCAACATAAAATCATTTTTTTTTACTACCTGGTGCCCCAGAACTGGTTTTAATGAAAATGAAGAGGTTAGAGAAAAGTAAGTTTTTTCACAGATGATACAAAACTCTGCAGGAGGATAGACCATGATGATGGGATCAACAGCATGGAAAAGGTTGTTAAAAACTGGAGCTTTGCCCTACACTAGTATAAAGTCACCTGCTTTCACTACTCCCCCCCCCCACCTGTGCCCCTCTTTTGACAAAGCCTCCTTAGGCTGACTCCCAGTGTCCTACACCTCTGTGTACAACTCATGAGATATTAAGTTCCTTGCTTTGCACAGTAATCTGTGTATATTATTATTTGCCATAATAATTGGATTATACTTTGACTCTGGGTACTCTGACAAAATGTGTTATCAATTGTGTAATCTTAAATGTCTCCTTGATCCTTTTTATTGCTGACGTGGAACCTATGTAAAAAAGCTTCTGGCTCAAAGGTGTTATCTGAGATTTCAATAAATAAATAAATGAATAAAAAGAAAAGCTAGAACAGTAGTCCAGAATATGTCAGGTAGAATGATGCCAACGAAATGTGAAGCGGTGCACACTGGCAGCAAAACTTCACTGATGAACTATTAGGTCAATGGAGACATGGTAGGGCATTTAAAAGAGGAAACTGGCTCAGAAGTTATAATAACTAGCAGTTTAAAATCATGTTATCAATGCAAAACAGCATATGGGAAAGTTAATAGGATACTGGATGCATTGGGCAGGGTTTCATTATTCAGAGAGGTGATATTACCACTGCACAGGTCTTGGTTAGGCCACACCAGCATGCAGTTTTAAAAGCCTCATCTGAAAAACCACAAGGAAAGGATAGAATCTATTCAGCAGAGAGCAACAAAAGCGGCCCTGGGGCAACAATGTAGGAATAATCATGAAAGATAAGATAGCCTTATGTATACACCAGAGGCCAGCAGAGACAAGGGAGGGGAAAACAACCTACAAACACAAGCAAGGTCACTAAAGGGTGAACTCCTTGAATTTAAATAAAGGCGTAGCACAACCACCAAAGTCCAGAAACAAGCTAGCTAGGGAAAACTTCTAGAAGGACGTATGGAAATATTTATTTTCAGAGAGGGTGGTGTGGGCAGGTGGAACATTCTACCAGGTAATGTGATTAATGCTAGCATTGTCCCAGGGCTCAAAACCCAATTTCATATGTATAAGGAGGTAATTTGAAGCAAAAGGGAGGACAGTGGCTTATGGAGTTCCAAACGGACTGAGGAATTTTAAGTAGGAAAACAGGACCAACTTGATGGATTGTTGGTCTTTGTGTCCTACATACTTTTGACTACTTGTGGTGGTGGTCTAGTTGCCCTTGCACTTCAAATGTATATCAAATTATAATGTTATTTTGCCTTGATCTCCATCACATGATGAATTAAAGATTTGTTTAATAGGGGTGCAGTATGCAAGTGTGAACAAGGGGCATCACACTGACACTTAAAGAAGCACATGAGATATGAAATCCCACAGCTGGGGGGGGGGGAGCTTTATGAGAGATGACTGAAGTTGCACCTCTAGTTGCTTTTTTTAAGTGGTAGAGAAAAAGACAGGAGCAGGTTAACCTGAACAGTTCTCCAGCAGGGACAGAGCAGGAAGTAGGTGGACCTGTAGAAAGGCTATTGGGGAGGCCAAAGGGTCATACAAGGAGAGAGAAAAACAGCAGCAGATGTGAGAAACAAGCATTTGTCCAATTCTGCTAGATACTTTCATATACTGGTTCAGTCATGGCATATCTGACCCAACCTTCCTAGAAGCCACAATATCCCTAATTGTAAAGCCTGGCAAAGATCCCACTTTGTTAGATAGTTATCGACCAATATCTCTCCTTAACACTGATATTAAAATTCTGGCAAAAATTTTGGCTAATAGATTATCAAAAGTGATGGGTCGATTGATAAGTAGGGAACAGGTAGGATTTATGAAAGGGAGGCTCTCTCATGACCATATAAGAAAATTAATGCATCTCATCGATAGAGCCAAAGAACTGAAAATTCCGGCAGCTCTCCTATCACTCGACACTGAAAAAGCGTTTGATCGGGTGTCTTGGCCTTTTCTATTTGCTACTCTCTCGAATTTTGGCTTACCCCATAATTTCATTGCTTGGATAAAAATCTTGTATTCCTCCCCCTCGGTGAGGGTGAAATGCAACGGGATGTTATCACCGGCTTTTAGTTTGGAGAGAGGCACCAGACAGGGTTGCCCGTTGTCCTTTATTATTTAATTTGTATCTTGAGCCTCTACTCCGTAGGTTAACTAATAACTCGCTTATTAAAGGCATACAAATTGGCGACTCTAGCTATGTATGTTCGGCATATGCCGATGATGTTCTACTGCATGTTGTAAACCCAGCTACTGTGCTTCCACACATTTTAGAAGAAATCAATAGTTTCTCTAAAGTATCCTCCTACAAATTGAACTACGTAAAAACAAAAGTTTTTCCCTTAAATCATTTTACTAGGAAAACAGATATACAGGGTTTAGATTTGGGCTGGGAAGCTAAATATATTACATATTTAGGCATAAATATTAGTACAAACTTTACTTCTATGATTAAAGAGAATTTAACAGTTCTAATTCGAGAGATTACAAATGATCTTAAGAGGTGGAGTTCAATCTCTTTCCTTATGGGGCAGACTAAATCTCCTAAAATGGTTGTTCTTCCAAAGATACTCTATCCGTTAGATATGTTAGGATTTCACCTTTCAAAGGATTGGTTTATGAAAGTACAGAAGATCTTCAATTCATTCCTGTGGCAGGGTAAAACAGCTCGTAGATCATATCTGAATTTGTCAGCTCCTAAACATGGGTGGTTTAGCTGCTCCTTCCTTTTTAAATACTACCTTGCTCAACATATGTGTAAGCTGGCCCTATGGTCCAAGGAATGGGGACAGGCGAATACTTGCCCTCTGTTTAGATATTGAATGGAGTCTGGTGAAGACAGTTAAATGCTCTTTATATGCGCTATTGTTTACCCCTTGGGCTGCTTTACCCAAATTCCTCAAAAACAAGCCTTTAGGCTGGTCAATCAGAGCTTATTATCAACTCCAACGCTTTCTAGGTGTCTGTTGGTGGCTCTCGGGTGCCCAACCTATCATGGATAATCCCCAAATTAAAATTGCGGGCTCTCCCATACCTGTTGCGTTCTGGCCCCAATTAAGTAGGATGACAGTTTCTGATTTATGCGATCAGGTTGGCCCACGTTCTTTCGAGGCTCTCAAAATAAGCTTGGGTCTCAAGAATGCGGACTATTTCAAGTGGTTACAGCTTAATAAAGCTCTAAAACAGATATTTGAAGTGACCTCTGTGTTGGATAGGGGGAAAGTTAGTATGGATTCCGTTTGGGATCTAGCGAAGCAACCACATGCTGTTTCTAAGGTTCACGGTCCTCCAGGAATGGGATCTCAGGCTCCCATCAGGTGCAGCTTTTATTGGGTGAGAGTTCTAAGTATAACGACTCCGGAGTTTTGGAAAACTCTTTGGTTGAGCATACAGATATATTAAACAAGATAGGCTTAGACTCATACATTTTAATATTTTGCATCATTTATATTTAACCCCTTCTCGCCTATTTAGGCGGGGCGTGCTCAGCTCACCTTGTTGTTGGAGGTGCAGAAAAGAAGAGGGAACTTTATATCATTTATTATGGACATGTCCGATGATTCGTACTCTTTGGAGGACTATATGTAATAAGCTGGACCCTATCCTTGGCTCAAGTCAAATGGACACTCCTGAAGTTTGTCTGCCACTTGCTTTCCCTGCGTCAGCTCCTAAAACATGGCGGGCACGTGTTGCTCTGGTCTCGGCGGTGACGAAGTTGCTAATTCTTGACATTGGGCATCGGACACCGTGCCGCCGCATGGTGGCATAGGAGTGCACTCTAGCGCTGCAGCTTGAAAAGCACATTGCTTTATGTGGGGTAGGCGGAACAGTATATTGCGCTTCTGGGGCTCTCTTTGAGCATTTTTGTATGACCTGAAGCCATAACACTAACTGGTACTGATTGTGGTAGCATACACCTCTTTAACTTTTTGTGACTTGTCTGGATGACTTACAATTGGGGATAGGGAAGGGGAAAGGATAGCGGTAGTGGGATTTTACTTCTTAAATTTTTTCAGTGTACGTTATTGTCTCTCTATTTGAAAGTACCAGATTAACAGAATCACTTGTATTGATAAGTGAATGTACATGCTCAGTAATTCATGTTATAGTAACGTATGTGTGTTACCTCAGTATAATGGTTAAAAGCAATACAAATTTTAATTACAAAAAAAAAAAAGAAACACGCATTTGTCAATGCAGAATGTTTGCTTGATGGTATTAGCATTGGAAATGCAGGAGTTGGAGAGATGCAGGATAGGAATGGCAGTGAAGTATTGAGTTTCACCCCAACCCCACCTCCACCCTACAGAGATGGACAGGCATTGGGGTATGCGTTTGGGTCATCGCCCATAACGTTCATGCTGTTTCACTTCACCCTATACTGCAGACACTGACAAGTGTTGAGGTGTGCTTTGGGGTGTTCGGCTTTACATTCACCCCATTCCGTAAGGACATATGCTGAAATGGGTGCAGTATAGGAGAATGAGGTGAACTCTGAGGCCAAAGAGTCCAAGGCACACCTCGATGCCTGTCACTGGCTGTTGGGGGGTCAGGGTGGAATGGCATAAGCATTATAGTCAGCAATCCAAAAGCACACCCACGATGCCTGTCAATCTGTACAGGGTGGGATGTTATGGTTAGAAACCCTAATGCCCTGGGCATTTGTTGGCATTTGCACTACAAATTTTCAACATGGCCTTTTGTGACCCCACCTAATGAAAGCACGTTGGACCTCTTCTCATGAACAGTGCCACTATGATTTTGATAATGTGTCCCGAACTTTGAGTTCCCACAGTGACCGTGCCATTCTGCACCAGATGTACGAAAACACAGATCAGGCAGGATGTGAAGAATGACAGCTGTACCATTCATAGGGAGGTGTGAAGAGAAGGCAGTGTTCAAAAATCTGTAGTGAAAATATTAAAAATGTTCGAACTTCCAACCGTACATGGAAACTGCGCAATGCATGTGCGTAACAGTCATTTAGTGGAATTATTTCACCAAATTTTCAGCATAGGCATTTTGTGACCTCTGCTCATGAACACTGTCAGTATGATTTTCTTAATCTGTCCTGAACATTGATTTCCCACAGCAACTGTGCTATTCTGCGCTAGATGTGTAAACACACATTTTGGGCAGGATATGAAAAATGACAGCTGTACTGTTCATAAAGAGGTATGAAAAAATGCCGATGTTGAAAATCTGGAGTTAAAATGTTACTTATACGCAAAATTTACGAGGGTGCGTGGAAACTGTGCAACGCATGTTCGTAATACAGTCATTTTATGGACTTTTGTCACTAAATTTCAAAATAGACATTTTAGCACCTCTGCTCATGAGCAGTGTCACTGTGATTTTCTTAATCTGTCCCAAACACTGACTTCCCACAGCTAAGGTTACCACCTACTCGGTTTTTGACCGAATGGATTCGGTTTTCTAGGTCCAGATACGGTCCTCCTGTTTTCACCATTGCAAATTTGGTTTTTATGGTGCGTCAAACAGCATCTGTGAGATTCCTCACTAACTGTTTCATTTTCTTCTCATCTGACTGTATGCAAGTGTTTGACATTTTAGTGTGCTTGCTTGCTTGCAGTGCATGTTAATCAGGAAGTGCCTTCAAAAGCAGGGCACTTATAGAGCCAAATGTGTCCCTGTCTGCTCAGTTGTCACCTCTAACTTCACACCAGTATAACCCCAGGGGTCGGGTTGATGTTATTTTTTGTGTTATTAGCGCTGTGTGGTACCTCCGTATGTAACCCCCTACATGGGACCTGGGTTCGGGGAGAAAACTGTTGCTCGGTATTTTGGCTAGGTTTGACTTCTAGTCAGGTGCACCCAAGTAACTCTGGACACAGGAAGCAATATCTGTAATGTCCAAACCAGGAGTGGGATTCTAGAGTGTGGCTTTTATTCACAACCAAACAGAATAATAAAGCATAGATGGACCTCCATGGGGCTACACTTCTGGTAATGCAGATTTACGGAGATCAGAACACATCTTCTACACACTGTAACCCACAGGTTTAGAAACACACTGGGCACTCAGCTCAAACTTGTATTCTTCTCTGAACTTCCCTGGCCTGGCACATCTGACCAGCCTTGGACTACTTCCCTGCATGGCACATCCGGCCAGCAACTGGACCACTTTCCATATGGCATGGAACATTACTCGGTGGCTCTCTAAACCACACACGAGCACAAAGTGCCCAGAAGAAAGCAACAGGTGTCTCAACATGAACCTGCAGAGTGAATCTGGTTACTCTTGATGGGAGAGTCTCCCTCCTCTTGCTCCCATAATTCATACCCGGCCATTCATTTGGTCTCAAACACCTCTTCATCTGAAAACTCTAGGTTTGTAGATTAACACTTTAAATGTATATCACACTCATAATCTGCAGTCTCTGGAACTCCAATGTACTGACTTGTGACATACTTTTCTAAGTGGCCATGTCCATCCCTGTAGACCCCCACATATTAAAGGCGTTCAAGTCACATGCTCCTTAAGCACTGTACCTGGCTGTCCTTTCCTGGCCCATAATAGCAGATACTTAAACAACATTCTTGGTGAAACATAGGCTCTCTGGCAGAGAGACTCACCCTGGTTTGCAGGTGCCCACAGGCTTCTTCCACAGGAAAACCGGAAATACTTCTTGGTGCCTCAGCACAAATCTTCAAGGCAGCTTCTCTCCTGCCAGCAGGGCCAGGGGATTGCCCCTGAGAGCTGGTCTGGATCCTCCCCATCCCTCTCAGGGATGGGGCCCTGGAGCAACTGAGAGACGGTCTCAACCACTTCCAAACAGTATCTTCTGTGTCTCTATCTAGGGCGAGAACACACGCCCACAACAACAGGCAGCTCTGGTCAGAGCTGAAAGCTCTGAGGGACTGCACACTGCAGTGCACTTCCTCCATCCACTGAGTCTCCCACTAGACTAAATGAATTCAAAACCTCCCTATGTTCTATCTAACTCCCAGCTGCAACATTCCAATGTGGCTTATGCTGCTGCGAGAATTCTATATGATGTCATCCCTCCAGCTCAGCTGAGACTGAGAACAGAGTTAGACAGTGTGAAATCCATTTAACTGGAATTTCACAAGCTGCCTTCCTTGCCTGCCACTAGATCTAACTGGGATTCTTGTAACCCCGGGTGTTTGGGGGGGGGGGTTACACCAGCAAATTGGAAGATTATTCATGAGAAGGGTAAACAATACCACCTTAATTAACACCTTCATTTTTCTGAAACCAGACAGGCACCAGATTAGGGTAACTTCCTGTCCCAGTATGGACAGTACAGTGTGTTTCAGAAACTTGACCTGCTAATCCAGTTGTATTCAGAGGTAGTACTTCTTCAGTCATTTTGAATGCTCACATACTTGTAAAACAGATTCTGTTAAATCCTTCACCATTTTACTTGCATGTTCAGATTACAAACGCATTCTGATGTCATGCAGGCCTTTGTTTGTATACCAGTCAGTCTGAGAGGTGTAAAGTAGGGCTATTAAGACCATTAGCAGCAAATCAACCTAATCCTTTCTAGGCTGCATTGTGAGTATGGGCTTTGACTGCTGTGATAAGGAATACTTTAATACCTTTAAACGCTCACCAGTTTTTCTTTTAGGGCCTGTCCTATATTTTAATGTGTGTTACTCCTTTTGTTGTTAAATTAATAATCTAATATTTTATTGCATTTCTAGCTATACTACACCTCTCTAGCCTCAGTAGTTATTGCTGTCAGTTTTCATACTACCTGAATATTCCAGGAAGACCATTCCAGGCCTCTCAGATGAACAGCACAGAATAGTGTGGCTAATGTCTTGCTAAGCCACAGAAATGAGAAAAGGAAGAGACAGAGCAGTAGCTGACGATGTGACAGGGATACAATCTAGATTTGATGGCACTGCAAATTTAGGCAATTTATCAAATATTTCTCAAAACATTTTTTTTTTTTTTTTTAACCAGAAGAGACACACTAAGCTAAAGTTTGTTTATAGCTGTACTGTGCAACCTGGGTCCTGGGAGCGCCACTTCAAATCTCAGGTCTTCATACCACCTCATTAGTCTCTCCTTGCCCCCATTATAGCACTTATTCCCCCACCCTACCCCTTTTCACTTCTATCACTCCTTCCCATTTATTTTTGACACATGCCTCCGGCTGCATCTTCATCCTCCCCCTCTCCTCTCATCCCTGTTTCTCTGCCACCCAGGGTGTCTGACCCTACCCATTCCTTGTGGGCACATGCGTCCTAGCTGTGTTCACCATTTTACTATAGCTGCCTCTGTTAACTACCTACACATCTCCTCCTCCTCCTCCTCCTCCTCTACACCTTATTCTTCCTATAAATGACCCCTTTCAATAGCACTGTTGCGCATGAATTGTTTACTGTTATTTCACTGTTGCTTCCTTGTTGTTTGTTATTTCTGATGTGGAACCTTTGCAAAAGAGCCTTGGCTCAAAGGTATTTGTAATCCTAGAATAAATAAATAAATTATAAATAAAACAAGGGAATTAAGTGATTTGTGTAGGGTCACACAGTATGCAAGTTTGGGCTATAGGATTCAACCCTTGGTCTCCAGAATTGCAGCTCAGAGCTTTAAACCACTGCGCTATACTGCCTCCATGCTACATATCATGCTATCTGCTATGTATGACTGACATGTAAAAAAAAATTGGGTATTTAACAGCCTAGAATAGTTCCTACCACTTTAAAAAACTTCTCTGACATTACAAATAACTTTAAAGTAGGAGCAATGGGAGGGACAGTAGCACATCTTAAAATAGCAGATGATATTTGTAATTACATCTCATCCACCATTTCTGGTGTAGTTTATTTACCGATTTATTTATTAAAAGTTTTACCAGAAGAGGCCACCTGATCCAAAATAGCTGGTTGTCAGAGGTGCCCTTGTAGTCACTCGATTTGTCAGCTAAGCTGTGTACACAGGATAGAAAGTCCCCTGAACCTCCTCTCTAACCCCACCAAATGTTAACACACACTGAAATTTTTAATATTTAAATCTAAATCAAACAAACCAAAAATAATAATCATGATGTAATTGAAAGAAGTTGTACACAATGTTACATCAGCAGCAATTCTGAATAAATCAAGCGAATCAGAGTCCAAGCGATACCCTCATTAGTCATAAAAGGGGTGGGGTTAGGTGTGGAGTTTGGGGGTGTGGTTGATATTCGGTTTTCATGTCATCCAAAGGTGGCAACCCTACCCACAGCGACCGCGCTATTGTGTGCAGGAAGTGAGAAAACACGTTTCAGCCAGGATGTGAAAAATTACAGCTGTACTGTTCATAAGGAGGTCTGAAAAAATGCTAATGTTGAAAATCTGGTGTGAAAATATTACACATTTGCGAAGTTACGAGGGTGCGTGGAAACTGAGCAACGCAAGCTCGTAAAACAGTAATTTTTTGGATTTTTTTTTTACCACATCTGCAACATAGGCTTTTTGAGAGACCACCTCATAAACAGAGGCACTGTTGTTTCATTAATCAATCCCGGAAAGGTGATTCCACGCAGTGACCACGAAATCACCTTTTGGAACTGAATAACGCCATGACAGTGACTGAATTCATGAGGAGGGGTCCCAGTAACCCCATTTTAAAAAGTTGGTGCCAAAAGTCCCAAAAATGCCTGAGATATCCACATAAGTTAAAGGAAAAAAAAAAACACAACACATTTATGCCATTATACAGCTTACTGGTATTTCTTCAGTTCGCGGTCAGCTTCGAACAGTGCAGATGTGTTCCCGGTCCACCGAAGATCATCATACTGGACTCTGGAGGTAAGTATGGGTGAAGGGGGTGTGGGGAAGTGGGGTGTGCAGTGGGTGGGTGCGGGCTGGGGGAGACTCAATGAGTGACCATTTTGTACTTTACAGGTTTAAAAAAATGTTATAACGTCATGGGAAGGTTTTCTTATTTACAGGGACTTTTGGCATGCTGGGGTGGGCTCCCAGCATGCCACCCGAGTGCTGATTTTTGGTGGGGCTGTAGCTAACAGAGATTGGGCACCCCACTGGCACATACTGAGTTGTTGGGAGGGCAAGAGCCGAAGGGAATTAGGCACCCCCCCTTGGCACACAACAAATGGGCGGGGACATTATGCCGATGGGGAGTGGGCTCCCCCGTCAGCAAATGAACTGGGTTGGGGGCATGCCAACAGGGAGATTAGGCATCCCTATCAGTGTTCATGGAGCTCTGAGGCGGCAGCATAAGCCGCCGCCATGTTTAGGGAAATGTTACAGCAGGCAAAGTACTGCTCTGCAATGATGGGTCGCTCCCTCATTGCAGTGGAATGGCTGACACTGCAATGACAAGGTGGCCCCTCATTGCAGCAGCCATATTAGTTTCAAGTTTGGTGGCACTTCTGCAAAACCAGTGTCATCACACACTGGGCCTGCATTGGATGAACAGTGCCAAGCCCACAAATGCAGTGCCGGCATTGACTGCCACAGTGCCACACCTCCACAACCCACTTCTCTCCTATGCTGCCACATAATGTTTCTTGTGCAAGCATGCAAGCAAACATAAAAAAGCAATGAGATGGCTAATGGATGTGCTGTCTTAAGGGACATGTCCTGAAGGCCTGGATGAAGGATTCCATTCTGGGATAAGAGAAACCAAAATGCAGTAGTAAAGGGGTGAAGGCTAGGTTTTGGTCACTTTACATGGTCGAGAGCTGAAAGCTCCTGCAGGGGCAATGAAAGCTAGTGGCTCAGCATAACAAAGATGACCATATGAACATACAAAATTTGCCAGCAGATAAAGGCCTAGAGGTCTATCAAGTCTGCTCGAATGTGCAGCTAGCATCCCTTATTCTGTGCTACCAGACCAAAGAAATAACATCTGTGCAAACAGAGGGTACCCTGTAAGGTAGGAGGATGGGGACTGAAACAGAGTGAACTGGGTAGATGTAATCATCTGCAGTACCATCTCAAGGCCCAGACCATCCCAGATTGTTGGGGGGAGGGGGAAGCTACCAAAGTCCATAGGTATAGTCTTTAAAGTGGAAAGTTAGGTAGCAGAAAGAGTGCAGTACTCATATAAGTACCTACCCCTCTGGAGGTCTGCATTTCACCAGACTTGGTTTGTGGGGGAGAGTGTTGGCTGCCTAGACCTCATAGTCAAGAATCCATAGTTTTAAAGGGTTTTGACAGAGCTGTAAACAGTAATTGGGTTGCAAGAAAGCAGCATGCATAGAGGTTGTGAGAGAGACTAGATGCTTCAATTAACACTGCGAGAAGAAAAGAGTGTTGCAACAGACAAAAGAAGTGCAAAAAAAATGAAATGAGTCTCCAAGGGGAGGGTGCAGGGGATTACTTTCTATCCAGAAAGGTGGTGAATGCAATAAGAAATTATGCTAAAGCAGGGGGAACTATCTACACTCTAGAAGATTAATTGCTTTTTTTGACAGAGAGCCCAGTGGTCTGGGCATCAGATCAACTGTCCTATATGTACAGTACCTGTTTTTTTTTTCTCCTGGAATGAGTAAACTAGGACATAGTGCCCTGCAAGCAAGCATGTGGGCATTCCAGTTAATTCATCATTGGGGTGTGTTGAGTTCTAGGAGATGTGGCCCATCCTGTTAATTGTACCCCTTCCCTCCTACCATGTGAGTAAAAGAAGGAATATGGGCCTTTACACCTGTCCTAAGTGGGGGGGGTGCAACCAAAGAGGTGTTGCACAACAGATTGGCAGCAGCTATATGGCTCCTATCACTAATAGTCTCTCAAGCAAACTAGCTAACTTACTGTGCTACCTCACGTATAAAAGAAATACATTAATAGGATTTAAGAATCTGAAAGACTGGGAGGGTGTGGCTGTATATACAGCTTATTTAAATGTCAGACTTGTCTGTCTTATTTATACAATGACAATCATGTTTCTTTTTACCTGCCTTGGGCCACTCCCTGGTCAGTTTAATCCTTAGTACTGGCCAGCACACCCAAAGATAACACCCCACCTAAAAAAATACACAAAGAGAAACTGCAGCTAATCAGCAAGCTTTAAAATCAATATGTAGAAACTAAAACGGAGTTATGTACAAATAGTTTAAGGCCCAAGTAACAGTGATACCAGAAAGAGGATTTATCAAGGAAAGTTAAAAAAAAAAAAAAAAAAAAACACACATTCAGTTGACCTAATGTCTTTGAATAATGGGGTCATAAACAGACCACTTTTGTCACACAAACCTTTTGAATGGAAATAAGCAGTCCATCATGGGCCCCTGGTTACCAGCTGGGTACAAAACTGAGACAAGTCTCCTAAATCCATATAATTAGTGCTACATCTGGGCATGTTTCTCTGTACGAGGGATCTGGCAGTCTTTCTATCTTGTTTTCCTAATCAAGTTATCTTTTTGTTTGGGGGGGGATATTAGATATTTACCCAATGGTAGAGCATGTCAACAAGACAGACCACTTCCAATCTCTCACCAGGAGTGTGCAGCTTAGGGGAAATTTGAATTGGCAGGAAACTTATTTCCAGATCGAAGGAAAACAGGGGCCACTTGTCACAGTGTTTTAAAATTAATACTATGGATGAGCATGTCATATGTTGACACTATGCAAGAAAGAGCAGAGAAGTTAACATTCACATTTTTGATAATTTTCAGAAAGTTTTGCAAATATTTACATAGTAAAATTTTTAACCCCGTAACTTAAAAATCTCTTATCTAATTCTCTCCATATTTAGATCATTCTATAAGCATTACAAAAAGGTTATCCATACTAGTTTGCACATGTCTAACTCCAAAGGTGCCAGAGTTATATGTAGATGAAATTTGTTCATGAAATTTCCTGAAAAAAATAAAACAGATTTTGAGCACATATTATTTTGAGATGATGCATCATATTGTCATGAAATCTTGCACATTATTATAACACCTATCAAAGAAATCATGCCAGATTTAAGATCCCTGACCCAATAGACAGTTAAGGTATATGCAGATAAAAATGTTCATGAAATTTCGCACAAACAATAAAATTACATTCAAGCCCCTATAATTTTGAAATTGTTAGACCAAATTACATGATATTTGGCAGTTTGTGGCCATTGTCCCAAAGGATATATATTCCAAATGTCAGACCTCTAGCTTTAATGGTTATTGAGTTATAACCAAATTACTACATTTTAAAAATTCCACAAACCGCTCCACTTCCTAAACATTAGAAGAACCCACAAACAGTGCAGTCACTTATGAGGCAGTAGCCACCTAAACTCCCACTGCATCATGAGTAGCTAGACTGTGTTGGAAGTGTTCCAGAGTCCAGGAAAGATACAGTGGGAGTTGATCAAGGAATGTGAGCAAACCTGTTTTTGTGTGGTAACACCAGGATGCTAGTGTACTGTTCAGCTACTATTATGTGGTATTTTTTAACTGAAACACTTTATAACTGTTTTTGTGCAGTTTCATGCTGCTTAGCTCACCATGACCCTCTTAAATACTTCCCAGGTCAGGGAGACCTATTTAAACAAGCCCCGCATGTGAAGACACACAAAGACATGCATGTCTGCGTGTGTTTTCCGTGTTTCATGGGTGTAGCGAGGGAAGTGGAAAACATCAAAAGTTAGGACCTTGCCAGAAAGGTTGAGCAAAGATTCCTTGGATTGCAGGCAAAGCACACTTATAAGTACAAGGGTAACAGAGGCCTTTATAACCTTATCCTTATAGCACTATAAAATATATTCTTCAGACAAATATGGATAGCATAATTACTACTCAGGATGGCTTTGTAGGAATAAAATGTAATAGCCGCATGATGTACTGTTTTAGTACAACAACCAGAACAGACACACAATTCAAATGTGTCAAGTGCACACAGAATGATGAACCAACACAAGACCGTGCATTATTTAATGCTAGGCTGTCGGCATTAGAGACCAGTCAGAATGTGAGAGCCATGAGACTATTTAATGGCACTCCTTCACCATGACCCCTTAGCTCAGCAGAGACTGATGCACCTGCTGTACCTAATTTAGCTAAACCCTTACACCCAATACCGAATACTACTAATATTAATCCAAACAGGAAAAGAACAAGAGAAGACATGGACTCCGATGACTCAGAAGAAACCTGGTACAGGATACAAAGTACAAAACTGATTAAAAGAGGAAGAAAGGCAGAATGTGATCAGACTGAAACACAAAACTGATTTGACTCACTTATAGATTTTGGAAGAAACTGATGTACCCCACCCTCTGATCTGCACAAATACTATAGACCCAAGTAATATTAATACAACAAAGTAGAAACTGAAGTTTCAACTACAGTAGGTCACTTGCATGCTTCTGATAATCTTATGGACTTTAACATCAGTACTAATGAACAGAATAAACAAATTTATGTACTGGGGGATTCTATGCTGAAACAATTGGATAGAGACATCTGTATCCCTGATAAAACCAATAGAACTTTGTCAAGCTTTAGAAGGGCCAAAGTCTCTGACATTACTAAAATGGCAAGGCAAATCCTAAAGGGCAGTGGTGAGCACCCTCTAGTTATAATACAATTGGGGTAAATAACATCATGAGTCAAAACACCCAGACCATCAAAGAAGAAATTATAGGACTCATTAATGTACTTACAGAACTAGAAGTCAAGTGGTATTTTCTGAAATACTCCCGGTCCCAAGAGCTCTAAATTCCAAATGGACAAAATAAGAAATTTAAATAACTGGTTATGAATATGGTGCCACAAGCAGCAACTTGGGTGTATCACCCATTGGGAAGAATTTGTAGATAAAAGAGCGAATATGCAGGGACGGCTTACACCCCAGCAAAAGGAGTTCAGCGTCATTAGCACAACACATTAACTCCTTTATTGAAAAAAATGTAATCTTGTAAAAAGAGGGGAGGTGCCCCGTGCTAGGTTTCATTTGCCAGATGAACTTGATATATCAGAGACTCTGACTGCACATGCTCAAGAGACTACTAAACCAAATAGAAGTGGCAGCATCCCTTATATACAAAAAGCAGAACGATCTATGGAATCTAATAATCCAATACAGGGCAATGACATCACAATCTTACTTTTGAATGCTAGAAGCCTTCAAAATAAAACAGATGAACTTGTATATGTACTTCAGAAAGAGAACAGATATTTGTGGATTTACTGAAACCTGGTTCTCTGACTCCACTTGGGGTATGGATATACCAGGGTTCACAAAATATGTAAAAAATAGAACACATACAAAGGGCGGGGGTATTGCACTCTATATTCGCAATACAATTGGATCCTATGAGATAATCAGAAACAATGACAATTTTAGTGATACTGAACTTCTTTGGGTTAGAATTAAATGTGCAGATGACCCATTAACAATTGGTTTAGCCTATCGTTCTCCCAATCTCGACCCAGAAAGTAATAACTTTATGTCATCAATTGAGTCTATGAAGTCATCGAAGACTACATCCTTATGGGAGACTTTAACTTTCCAAATATTAACTGGCAGATTCTTAAAGGCAATGACACCGTTAAAAATTAATTAATATTACTTTACAAATTGATTTAGAACTCGTTTGCATACCTTCTAGGAAAAATATACTAGATTTAATTTTCACAGACATTAAAGATATTGAAAAACAGCCCAAAGTATTGGATCCTTTAGGGGACAGTGACCATAATAAAATTCTATGGTCCATAAAACCCATTAAAACTATACAATCTGGTGTTATGAAAATTAGGAAATTCAGTAGAGCAAATTATAAGGAAATTAAAAAATACCTTAAAAATTGGAATTGGCAAAATGATCTTAAGCACTTAGATGCAGTTCAGATGTGGCAAACCATACACACACACAGACACACACCCACCCTGAATACTGCATCATGCTGTGGGTGCCGGAATGTATAAAATATAATGAAAATAAGCAAAGGGTTCCAATTTGGTGGGATAAAAATATAGCAAAACAAATTAAAGGAATGAAAAAGACCTATAACAAGTATAAAAGAAATCCATCAATAAATAATTGGAATAGGTTTAAAGAAAAAGCAAATAAAACAAAAAATGCAATAAGAAAAGCTAAACAAAAAATAGAACTTAACTTGGCTACTACAACCAAAGATAACAAAAAAAGGGGTTTTAATTATATTGGATCAATTAAGGGAACATCTAGGGGAATTGGCCCAATAATCAAGGATCACCAACTAATTTCTGATGAATATGAAATGGCTCAAATATTAAATTCCTATTTTTCTAGTGTTTTCAAATCAAAAGAAGATGCTAGTGATATAATAAGTAATAAGTCTGATAAACATATAATCTTTACCCAGAAATACATTTTGGATGCTATTAAAAGAACAAAAACAGATGCATCACCCGGGTCTGACAATACACCACCATGTTTTATTAAAAATCTTTCAGATGAATTGTTTAACATTTTTATGTTATTATTTAATACCTCAATTACTGAGGGTGTAGCAATACCTGAATGGAAAATTGTTACAGTTATACCAATACACAAAGGTGGAAGCAAACAAACTGCTGTTAACTATCAACCCATAAGGCTCACCTCATGTGTTGGGAAGTTAATGGAGAGATTACTCCAGCATAAAATCAATATGCACTTATAGGATGTAACTCAACATGGATTTACGCAGGGAAGAGCCTGTCAGAGTAACCTTATAAGTTTCTTTGAACCAGTAAGCCACGCCCTGGATCTAGGCCTCCCTGTTGATATTATATTTTTAGGTTACGCCAAAGCCTTTTATTTCGTATCCCATAAAATCCTAATTCATTCATTAGAACAAATGAAAATACACAGTAACATTATAAAATGGGTTGAATCCTGGCAATAAAATAGACAACAGCAAGTTATCATCAGAGGACAAAAATCCATACGGTCTCCAGTCACCAGCAGAGTGCCACAGGGCTTTGTTTTGGGTCCCACATTATTTAATATCTTTATTGCAACTATGCAGACCTCCCAGGGAGTATGGATTAGTAAATATGCTGATGACAGCAAGTTGGGAAGTACTGTATACAATGATCTTGCTACTGAACGGTTACAGAGTAATCGCAATAACCTTGCCATATGGGCTAATGAATATAAAATGACATTTAATGTCAGTAAATGCAAAGTCATGCATTTAGGAAAACAATCGTTTAGTTGACTATACTCTAAATGGTGCACATCTTCAAACAATCACTACTGAAAGTGATCTGGGGTCACCATCTCTAATGACCTAAAGTTTTCTACTCAAGCTAATAAAACAGTTAAAAAATCATATTGTATAATTGCATGCATACTAAAAAATATTAAGAGTTGGAAAGCAGATGTAATTGTCCCACTATACACAAGCCTAATTAGATCCCAGATAGAATACTGTACCCCTTTCTGTTCCCCTACAACTATTGGTGAAAAAAAACTAATTGGGAAAGTTCAAAGAAAAATTACTAAGAAAATAAGTAATTTGGGATCCTTAAACTAAACTGATAGGTTAAAATCCTTATGTTTGTACTCCTTGGACTATAGAGCTCTTAGAGGAGAATTATGTTTAGCCTACAAAGCAATGAAAGACCCAGTCTTGCTTGAACCTGTGTTTAGTTAAACAAGAAACTGCTAATAATACCCGCTCACATAAACTTAAATTAGTTAACAACAATGAAACTGTTAAAAGAAATAAGTATATCACACAAAGATTGCCACCTGTATGGAATTCCCTTCCTCACCATGTGGTTTCAAGTGACAATATTACACATTTTAAACCTAGATTAGATGAATATATGGGTGACAGGAAATTTTTCTACCACCATTAGGACATACGGTGGTGAGTTCAATATGGGCTTGTCCTCAAACTTGTAAAACAACCTAAGAACCTATAGGACCCCCCACATGATTTTAGTAAACATTCATCTCAGCTCTTTCCAGTCAGAATATGGGATAGGGATTGGTACAGGGGTGTAAAGAAATAAAAACTGGAAAATATTCATTTTAATTGTCTCAAGTCTGTCTGACAAAGTTAATGGTAGGTAGGCCTGCCTAGTAAGGTCAGCACAAACAGTCTGTTTTAAGGAAGTATAACTGGTATGTTATAGTTTGGACATCTTTACTGGTGTTTGAATCCCCAGGTATCAGACTCTGTGAGACACCCACTTGAATGGAAAGCTTACTTGGAACTTGGGGGAGTCTATCCATTTATTAGTTGTAGCAGAGTATTTCTGACATCTGGAGATTTATTAACACTATTTTTTCTATACAGATAATTTATCCCCGAATGCCAACCTGCCCCATTCCACTAGATTCCCTCTAGCCCTGTCATCTGCCATCTCCAGGGCTCACCCCTCCCCAGTTCCCATGACTTACCCCTTGTGGCAGCACTGAAGAGGGTCCACAGCAGGGTTCAACAAATCCTATTGCCCAACGTCCTGGGCTACCAGTTACAGTGCAGGGACAAGCACTTTCTGTTGTGCCACTTGTCCACGGGCTAGCACTGATTTAAAAAATATTGCTGCTGCAGTTCTACCTTCCACCAGTAGGGTGCTCACTGCTTCGGCTGTCCCGGTGGTCATCTGATCTACCAAGCAGTGCACCTACTGGTCAGGAAAGAGCGGTGAGTGTGTGAGCTTGCCTCAGCCTAGGGAATCCTAAGGAAGTGGCATCAAGAGTGAGCACGAGCAGGAAATGGAGGAGGAGCAAGCTATCAGACTGGCAGGTGTGGGGCCAAATGAGGAAGTACAATCTTGCACTGTAAGTGATACCAGAATGCCCATTGGCCGCGGCGGTGATTTGGCGCGTAGTGAGAGACAAGAGTAAAGACGTGCATTGTGTTAGAGCCTCTCATTCACTGTCTGTTGGTAGAGTCTAGAGGATAAACACAAATTAAACAGTCCGTTGTTGTGGATATCGGGCAGTGGGGTGTGCGAGTGCGACCAGTGCTGCCTTACTTTGTGTGTGTGGAGTGGACTACTCGGGAAAACAAATATTTAAACTGAATTAAGGAGGGAGGGTTGGTGAGAGTGAAGAGCGGGGAGGAGGAAGGCAGGAGCTAGGAGGACTAAGGAGCGGGGGCAACGTGGCTGAGCAGTGAGCACTGATAACTGCACACAAGTGCATTAGTGCAGATAAGCAAATTTACCTGCCGTGTGCCGTGCCAGTTTTGCCAAAAGTGCAAAATTAATGAAGAAGAGAGTAGTCAATAAGTAAATCCAAGTAAGTAAAATAAGTAATCTGAGTAAATAAGGAGTGTTCAGTGTAGGCAGGCAGGGTAAATAAAATATTGAGAAGGGTTAGCTTGGGCTTGTAACAGAACTGGGCATAACAGGGTGAAAGTAAACTAAGGAGCATATAAAATAAATTAAGTAGGCAGTATAGTGCTAAGTGCAGTGGTCTAAGGCTGCAAATCTGGTGACATGCAGCAGACCAGACCTGGGTTTGAATCCCACAGCATTCACTTACATACTGCCTGAGCAAGTCACTTAACCTCACTTGTGCTCCCAGGTCACTCCTGTAAGAAAGCTTTCAGCTTAGTGTGCTATACCTGGTTAAACAACTAAATAAAACTAAATAAAAAAAAATAATTCAAACAAGGAGAAAAGGAAACAAAACAGAAACTTGGGAGGGGGGACTGTCTGGTACTGTCTTCTGTCTGTGTAGTAGGGTGGAAGAAGGGAGGGAAGTTGGGGAACCCTGAGAACTAGCAGCAGCGTAAAGTGTCACTGACTACAGAAAATAAAAAGGAAGAGAGCAAGGGCAGGGGACTGCTACTGTGGACAGGGAGCTTTGTGTTGCCCACCAGTAAAAACAGCAGTTTATTTGACTACTAGCTGCATAAACAAAGAAAAAATAAAATAAAAGAAAGCAAAAAAAAAGAAAAAAAAAAAGAGAAGAGGCTGGTGGGCTGTTGGGAGAGGAGAGCGCAGATATAGTGTGTGAAGGAGGAGCTTGGAGAGAGGCGGGGTGAAGGACTGACTTGAGAAAGTTAGTAAAAAAAAAAAAATAGTATAGTAAGAACTTAGGAGAAATAAGCCTATAACTCAAACTGTGTGTGGTGTGGGGGCTATGCTATGGGCTTGGTTGGGCTGTTTGGAGAGATTTTGTGAAAAGATGTGAAGGACCCAGTGTCCTGCAGCCGGTTGGTTGGCTTTTGGCCTGAAGTACCCAAGAAACAAAAAGAAAGATAGTAAAAATAATATATATATATATATATATATATATATATATATATATATATATATATATATATATATATATATATATATATATATATATATGTAAGTAACAGTAAAATAAAATAAGGGAGCCTAACTGCGGGGTGGGCTTGGGCTGTGCTGGGAGAGAGGAGACCAGAGTGATTGTGTGGAGAGTGTTCTGCAGCCAGCTGCCTGACTTGTTACAGGACAAGACAACTTGCAATGTATAGAAAGAAAAACCCAGCCCATGAGCCCACACTAACCACCAGTGAAAAAGGACACACAGACACCAGTGTGTAAAATAAGTTTATTATTATTGGTTCATTAGTCTTTAAAGAAAAAGTGACCACCAAATTTATATGGACAATATGTAGACGAACAAAGCCAAACAGAATCTCTTGTCTCTCTGGTCAGCAGCAGCACCATCTTTTATGAGACAAACACAGTCTGGTACTAGTACAAGTACTACTTCCACAGATGAAAGTCATGAAACTGAATCTGCATCTGTGGTTCTGGATATAACTGCTGACCAAGTACTTGATGTAAAACAGAGAAGCCATAGCCTTATCTCCAAAAGCCCCTGTCTCACTTGCTAAGAAACGTAGTTTACTGCTTGATAATGAGGTGGCAGTTGGGAGTAGTAAAGACAAGAAATATGGCCAAGAAAAAAGGGCCAAACTATTTCAGTGTCATTGGTTGTCCACTTATAAATGGTTGAGATACGATGATAAAAAGGGGCTTATGTACTGCACACTATGTGAAAAGTATCCCACTATTGCAACTCCAGCATTTTGAAAAAAAACTAATGTCTTTGCCACAGGCTCTAACAACTTTCACACTGAGTCACTACGTGCACATGAAAAATCCAATCCACATGTACTATGCCAGAACCAACATATTCTGGAAAGTGGCCAGCGAGCAGTATGTTGTGAGATTAGTGAGTCACCACTTTACCAAGCCTTTGCACAGTTAGAAGAGGCTACAAAAGCAAAGATGAGACGCCTGTTTAACACAGCGTATTCCATAGCCAAAAATCTTCGCCCTTTCTCAGACATGGAGTGGCTCTGTGAATTACAGGAAAAAAATGGCATTAAGCTAGGTTCTAATTATACTAACGATAAGCGAGCCAGGGACTTTTACAGTGATATTTCAGCAGTTATATCCAGAACCGAGATGCAGACTCTTGCTAATGTTAAGCATGTGACAGTTCTTGCTGACGGCAGTACTGATTACAGTATTACCGAGTGGGAAAATGTTTTCTTAAGGTTTGTTGAACCTAATTCAAAACAGGTGGGTACATTGCTTATCCAAGCTGTGCCACTGGAACATGCACATACAGAAGGTGTATTCCATGCAATATCAACTGCACTGGAGTCAGTAAATCTTCCCCCCGAGTAACCTACAAAATGTTAACAATCCAGGACCGCTTCTTATTTCAGCAAATTTTGATGGGGCCAGTGTCATGATGGGCGAAAGAGGAGGAACCATAGCAAAGTTGTGGGAACACTGCCATCCTCAAATAATTGCGATGCACTGCGTTGCCCAGAAGCTAGAGCTGGCGGTTCTCGATGTGTTAAAAAAAAATCCATTTGTATCAAAGCTGGAAAGTACTCTCAAGGGAATATTTAAATTTTATCACTATAGTCCCAAAAAAATGAGAGAACTCCAAGAAATTGCTAACGTGATGGATACTGATCTGGCGCACTTTACTGCAATTAAACAAGTGAGATGGCTTGCCAGTAGGTCACTTTCGGTACATGCAGTTCAGGTTAACCTACCTACTGTTGCACAACACCTACATGCATCTTTGACTGCTGGTGGTGATGAAAGTTCAAAAACAAAGGGCCTCTCAAAAGAAACACAGAGTGTGCAGTTTGTAAAAGCTAGCCATATACTGCAAGATTTCCTGCCAATACTAAAAAAAACCTGTCACTGCAGTTTCAACGAGATGACATAGTAATACTGGAAGTTCCACAGCTTGTTGAGACCTGCCTATTCCAGCTAATGGAACTGAAAACCATGCCAGGACAATACATGGCAGCTTTCCTCAGTCACTACAAACCAGAACAGAAATGTATGGAATATGTTGTGACAAAGAGGGGGGAAGGGAGGAGAAGACTTCATTTCCCATTCAGAGGCAACTGCCCAGAAATCAATTTTGTGTCAGATGGACAACTGCAGACTTTAATAGATGCAGCAATAATGTATATTGACAACAGATATAAACATTTCTCAGAGGTGCCTCTCATATGGTTCAACTGCTTAGATTTTAAGCAGTTTGATCTACCAAGAGACCAACTAGCGGTGTTTGGGACCTCTGAACTTGCAAACCTGGCAGAATATTTTCACTTTTTCACAGAGGAGCAGCAGGAACATATAAAGTCAGAGTATGCTGCATTTAAAACAATACTGAAATCTGCCATTGAAAAACCCTATTTGCAGGTATATAACAGATTACTAAAAGAAAAATCACCCCAGATTATACACATTCTTGACCTAGTTGAAATACTCATGGCAATGAGTATCAACTGCAAAAATGTGAGAGAGTTTTTTCTGTTCATAACCTAATCAAAACAAAAATCAGGACAAGGCTGGCTGAGGATTCACTACAGTCTCTCCTGCAGATAGCAGTAGAAGGTCCTGAACTGCATGACTTTGATCTGCATCCAGCAATTAACCACTGGCTGCTCTCTGGTCCAGGCACTCGACATGTCCGTGGGCATGCTGTTGCTGCTGATACATTATCTTCTGGTTTAGCTGCTTCTGCTGCTGATGATCTTCTTGATGCTAGTACTCCTGCTCCCAGTGCCCCATCATCTTCTTCCTGGCCTAGCCCTTAATCACCATTTCATGTTCTTCTCAACCAACGGCCTAGCTGGTTTTGACTTGTCCTTAACTAATTCTGTAACATTTCTCCAATCTCTTCTAATACAAACTTCTGCCTGGGGTCAGGTGCCTTAGTGTCCGGTCTGTACTACCCTGGCCTGTATTAACAAAAAAAAAATGAAAATATTGTTTTTCCTGATTTATGAAGTTCTTCTACATCTCTCCATCCATTTTATGAAATAATAGAACAATATATAAGCCCTACCACACAGCCACACCATTTAACTTATTTCTGTTAAGTCGGTTGAATATTTCAATTGAAATGTACTGGACTACCACTCAGAACTCGAGGACTACCATTTTTGTCAAGGCCACTTGTCCTGGACTAGCATGAGATTTTAAAATTTGTCAATCCCTGGTCCACAGTCCCCTTGGATCAGGATCCAGGTGGCGGGCATGTGACTGGCTGTGCAGGGTCTTCAAGGGAGGTTAGTTTCACCATGCTGCAGCTGGGGGCTTTTCATTGCATTTTTCAGTTTTCCTCCATAGGGATGATATGAATCAGGCAAACTATGTATACTCACACCTACTGACATCCACCCCACTGAGACTGTAGCACACTGCCATCTCACCATATAGAAGAAGGTCCCATAGAATGTCAGTCCTCTTCCACAGTCAGTTCCAGATGACCCTGGCTCAGTCCCAATCTGGTGCACACAGTGTCATGAGTTGTGGCACCACTTCACTGCACTGACATGACAGCCAAAAGTAGATTTTGAATTTATGACATTTTTCAGTACTTGCTAGTACTTGTTAAAGACTTGCATCAGTAAATTGGCCACCACCACTATTTTTTTTTTTTTTTTTTTTTTATGTTTTCTGCTGATGTTACTCAGGACTGTGCATTCTGGATTCACTCTATGGGTGTGTCAGGTTGGTGAAAGCAAACATTTCTCATTGTAAACAGCACAGCATTACAGTAAATGTTCATTTGTTTATCATAGCAGGCATGGGAAGAAATCACAAATAAAAAAAAAATCCAAAACCTCATAACTCACTCCATTAAAGAACAAACTTCAGAGTGCAATGGATATGTTTATGTTTTGGTTTGTGCTAACTGCCGACAGTATCTCACTGTGGCACATCTATACTACTGTTTAAGAAAATCATCACTGTGGACTTTTTAAATTTACCTTATATGTTGTACCTTTAAGAAAACCTTTGCCAGGAACTTCTCTGTTGACCACTTCCCTAAACAAACACACCCACATTGCTGTCCCACTGGGTGCCCCTCTGCAGGTAAGTAAAACAAAGGGTACTGTATACATTACAGGTGTGATCTTGAAATTAAAATTTTCATGTAATTCCAAGAATACCTAAAAATATCAGAGGCTGAAAGGAGTTTTTAACCTCAGTTACATCAGCATTACAACAAATAGCATCTGTGCCTTTTATGTCATCATCCTTCACAGTCCACATGGTTTTACAGATTAGGTGGTGCTTGCTGTCCACATTGCTCTTAAGCCTACTCCCACAGCCTCCAACCGGAACCTAGCCTGCCATCAGGTTAAAGGCATGCAAGGGCATCAGCTGCTGTCATCAGCAGTACTGCTGTGAAAATGAACTTTTTTCCTACAGGTAGTTGCTAACTGCTGGATCTACGGTGGATGAACAGGACCTACAATAATACAATGGCAAAATTTATATTCCACTCCCTGCACAATACAAGACTGCCTCCCAACGTTCAACTATGGAGATGTGCTTTATAATGCAGCCTCTAAATCCACCCTAGTTTGACTGGACCCCCCCTTTCCATTTCTATCTCTCTTTTCACCCTTTGTTGCCCTACCCATAACCATTATAAACTCCTCTTACCTCTTTTTCTTTCTTCCCTTCTTTTCCCACACTTTTCCTCTCTGCTAACTACTGGTTTTGGTTCTTTTCCTGCACCCTTTTCTCTCTTCACACCTGTGTACTCCCCTCCTATATCGTTAAAAACTCTGACTCCCATTCTTTCACTTTCTCCTCCTCCGCTTTTATTTGCCAAGACCACTGCTGGTCAAGTTACTTTCTCTTACAGACTTCCTCATCTCTGGTCCAACCTTCCCAAATTCTTCTGTTCCTCCTTCCCCACTTTCTTGTCTTGAATCTCCTACTTCATGACCACTGTGCCCTGTCTGATCTTGTACAGTACATGCTCCTCTCCTATTATGCACTCAGTTGCTTCCTTATTCAACCCCTTAAACACCCCTTTTCTGCCTCTCCTTTATTTTCTTTTAGATTCCAGTATCCATCTGTTGCTACTGTTGGCTATATATTGTGTGATCACCATTAGCTAACCACGGGTTGATATTACACAGTTTATATTATGTTTATACCAATGTATTTGTTTTCAATTTGCATGCCACATTTGTACAATACCTGTAAGTTACTCCTGCTAATGACTACAAAGCTATTAGCTACTTTGCATTAGTCACCCATATGTTGTAGTGTGCATTTTGGCATGTACTGTATGCAATGCTTTATCTATTGTATTTTATTTTTCCATTTAAATGTTCCTGCAGTCTCCCCCCCCCTTCCACCAGGGCATAACTTGAAATGTGCTGTTCCAGTTCAGTGTGCCTTCACAAGCTATTAAATACACTGAAAAGGGCTATAAGAATGTGAATGATGTGTACTCACATCACAGAAAACTCAAAGATCTGCTTGTACTGTGATGCTTTAACATTTTAAAATACATATATGGGACTTTTTCCCATAAGTTCTGTTATCAAGTAATTCACTGTATACCACAGCAATTAGTACTGTATACCTCTGTAATTAAAACTGTATACCTACCAAATAAAAGCTGTATACCACTGAAAGAAAAAACCCCTCTAGAACATTACAAAGGCCAAAAACAAATAAATTACAAATCAAGCCAAGTTAATCAACCAACAAACCTACCAAACCAGTGACAAATTCCCATGCCAGTAAACACACTTACCACAGAACACACTCTAAAGACTCTTACCTCTGAACACACTATCAGGATCAAACAATAAAAACTACACTCAGTCATCTGAAATTCCTGTCCCTCAAACGGCCACGATCCTGGAAGCACCAACTCTCTATTCAGGTGCTCTCTGCATGCTCCCCGCTCTCTTAAGCACCAGCCTGACTGGAGACTCCAACTGCTGCTTAAAAGCAGCTCCCGACTGCAGACTCCTGCACCTCTTATGCAGCATGCCAAATCACTCCCGACTACAGATGCCACACCAATCTGAATGCCAATATCAGGCTTCTCCCCATCACTGAATAAATGATGCACCATTGCAGCTAGAGAGAACCATTCACTGCCAAAACTCAAAGGGCTTAAAGAACTGAAACAAGCCGAAATGCCACCGTGCTACAGAAAGATACCAGGCCACAAAACAAACAAAAAAAACAGACTTGATCACAAATGCAATCAAACTATAACGAGGACTAACCAAATGCAAAATTAATTACAGATAAGTGTCCTTTTGAGAAATAAATCATCTCAGGGGTCCAATGAGGTTATAATGCCACTCCACCTATGGGCTCATACTATTACCTCATTAGGCCCTCTTGACAGGTATATTTCCCTGTACAGCACACTTACCTATCATTTATTCTATATGTACAGTAGAATAAAACAGCAGCAACACAGACAGCTGCTTTATTCAATTAAACATTATAACTTACCCTACCTGACCAGTGCAGCAAAACTCATCTGTTAAAAAAGAGCCTTAAGCAGTAAATTTTGTCCTGCTCAAAAAAGATCAAACTTACAAACTGTAATGCTCATGCCCTGGTTCACCTAGAAAGACCTATATTCTAGTTTTATTTTAGATAAACATTTGTTGTTCTATCGAACCTAAGCTGGTAGCATTAGTGACGTCATCTATTAGGTTCTGTTATTGAGCTCAGTAGTAGCACTTTAAGTGCACACCAACACACACAGCCATACAGGAGCCACAGTGCACACACACTTCACATCAAATAAAAGCTGTTTTTCTCGGCCTTTCTGGTGCAAATAGACTTTGGGAGACTTCTGACCTCTTAAAATGGCATTCTAAAGGTTGGATGCAAGGATGTAATATTCAATGAAGCACTTATGACCTCCTTTAGTGTGTATAATGCCATTATCCCTCTTACTCAAGAACAAAAAGAACACTTTGTGGTCCAAATGGGGTAAGGCAAGGAAAAGTTGAAGTTACTCACTGCAGTAACAAGTTTTCATCTAATGGATTAGAACAGCCAGTACAATTTATGCATCATCTTCATGTGAGGAATGGTGCTTCAGAACTCAGAATGTTTTCAAAGATGCTTTCTCCCACTGTGCTGGTCTCAAGCCTCACAGCACTCTAATACCAGATATTTGAGCTGAAGAGACCTGGGACCTGACATTCAACAGGAGGTGCAAGCGCGATGCAGAGGCTTTAACTGCACTTGCACCCGACCCAGTGGCTGCCATATTCAGTCAGACAGCAGAGCAGAACTATCTGACTGAATATCAGCTCATGTTGGCACAGCACTAAGTCAAACTGATCTGCCACAACATGGACCTAGGCTGCACCCAGCCCACAGGGATTAGCATGCCCGGAACAGAGACCACCAGTACCTATGTGGGCTTTGTTCAGCTCCAACATGCAAATAAGGCCATTGGGCATGCAAGGTGCTATGGGGCCAATTGCATGCCCATCATAAGCACATATGCATGGTGTGCGGCAGCCCCTTTGCACCCCCCCGTGTGCTCCTGACATAATTCCTGGTATATGGTGGTACCCACCACACCCTGAACATACTTCCTATAACAATGGACAGGTATACTTACGTTCTCATGGCACCCCCAACCCCCTGAGCACCCATCTCATATTACCGATACCTATACCTGGTGTGTAGTGCCCCCCCAAAGTACCCATGTATAATGGTACAGACCACCCTGGTATCCAGTGGTACCAGTGCCCCACTGAATACCTGTAAAAATTTATACCAGTAAGCATTTGAGGTCCAGCACCCCCAACCTGCACCACCCACTCCCAGTACACCACCCATCCAACCCTCCCTCCCCTTACCAGGGTGTCCAGGGATGTTTTTGGAATCTTGATATGGCAGCCAGCACAGCTCTCCTCTTATCTTCTCAGCCAGCTGCTGTATGAGCCAACAGTGAGTGTGCATAAAGTATACAGTATGTGCACTCACTGTCAGCTCATACAGCAGCCAGTCAAAGAGGAAGAAGAGCACTGTATCGGTCGCCATATCAAAATTCCAAGAACATTCACCAGCACCCTGGGGGAGTTGGATGTGTGGTGTACTGGGAGTGGGAGGGGTAGGTGGGGGTCTGCTGGATCACCAATGCTTATGGGTGTGGATGTTGACTGGCATTCAGGTAGGGGTGAGTGTACAACTGGATACCAGAGTGGTATGTACCACTGTACATGGGTGCTCGGGGGGGTGAGGGGTGCCACTAGACACAAGAAATAGATATCATTGACAAACGATGGTTGTTCGGGGTGGGAGTTGTCACTACTCACCAGGAATAGGTATCAGTAAAATGGTAAGGGTGCTCAGAGGGGTGCCACTGGGCACCAGGGATAGGTATCGGTAACATGGGATGGGTGCTTGGGGAGGGTGTGGGGTGCCACTGGATACCAGGGATAGGTATCAGTAACACAGGACTGGACACCAGGGAGGGGCAGGTGTGGGGGGTGCTGGATCGCCAATCCTTACTGGTGCCAATGTCAGCAGGCATTTTGAGGGGGGTACCTGTGGATACCAGGGTGTTCCCCCATGTACAATAAATATTTTGTTGCATTTTTTCTTCCATCATTGCCTATGTTTCTATGTTCTTGGCAGGTACTGCCAAGCTATATACAATACAGTATTTAAATGTCTATAAGGCACCACACAATCACACTAAATGTAACTGTTCTAGATGTACAAGGATGAGAGGGCAAGTGGGAAGGGAGATTCTAGGGGAATATCAGGCAGAACTACGTCACCGAATGAGTGGTGGATGCTTTGAACAAAACAGGTGCTGTCAGTGGACATTGTACCTTCAAGTTTAAAACTAAATAAGCACACTGAAGAAAAAGACTGCCAGAGTATTCCCACAGTGCTGTGGGGAAAGCTGCAATATCCAGTTGTGGTCTTTCCTAAATTTTTATGTTAATGCATGAGGCACAGGTAAGCGCTTCTGTCCACCAGCTGTGCCCATGCATCAAGCATAATGACACACCCTGAAGTTTAGTGATTCCTCTAACACAAACAGGCATAAATTTAAAAAGCTAAATTTAATGTAAAATCAATACATTAGTGTTGGCATCTAAAATGTCAACTTACATGTCTACATATACCGTACCACGCTAACCAGCTGCTCCCATTATGCTCATGGGCAAGAAGGCAGAGAAGAATTGTGTAACTATTTTATAAATGCATTTATACACATGCATACACTCTACTTACCAGTATGTGAAATAAATATATATATACACATATATACACACACACACACACACACACACACACACACTTTACCAAGGATAACCCCACTGATGTAACAGCAGTGAAGACTGAAAAAAAAGTAGTCTACATGAGTCTCACAGGGTCACCTAAGCAACCAGGGACTGTGAGCAGGATTCAAGCCTGTAACATCCTTATTTCCCCATTCACTGCTCTGACCACTAGCCCACACAATCTTTCCTACCACTGCTTACCATGGAATTTAGCAGTGCAAAAAAAAAAAATGTTTTGCTGGGTGCTCATCAGTAATATTCTTCTGATGTAAATGTCATAGCAACATTAAAGTATCTATAAGTCATAGCACAGATTAGCTGCTTTTCTCTCATCATGTGTCATACAGTAAGTGAACCAGTTTCTGATCGAATTCACACACACTCCAGTGAGTAACCATTGCCAACAAACCACCACTCACCTACAGTACATCTCAACTTGCTCCCAAAAGAACCCCCCCCCCCCGAGGCTATGTGTGTGGTCATAATATTCTGCAGCCATGTGGTATGTAGTGAACTCATCCATGCTGGACCACTGATCCCACTGACTGTAAACGCTCTTCACCAGACTTTAATACATGACCAGAGTGAGAAATTACCTTGATTTTAGTATTATAGTCAGCAAAGAAATGTGGAATGTCCAGTTTAATTTCATTTTATTCACAATGATTACCACAGAGTGAAAAAAAACACTCATTTACAATGCTGCCAAATTTCAGAGTTCTAAGTTAAAAGGGGAAGGAGTTATGGGGTGCCAAATGTTTAATCAAAATTAAATTTTCAGTTATTTTGAGATCATTTTAAGATTTCTTCTCCAAATTGCTCCACAATATTAGGATTTAGATAAGCACATATAATGCATATATGCACCGTGTTTTAAGTCTCATGCTTTAATGGGAGCGAGTTATAAGTAGTCAAATATTTTGCCAATATTTGGATTTCTGTAATTTTAGTATAACTGATAGTATTCACTGAAATATTACAAAAATTGCCAGGTATACAGGTTAGCACTACATTTCCTTATGCTCATAGTTTCAGATTTCTAGCTTTAAATGGGACTGTGTTATAGCCTGCCAAACATGATGCCAACATTTTATTCCAGTTAATTCACTAATTTTAAAACTACATATCCAAATTTAACCAGAGTTGAAACATTTAAACTACTATACCACATGGTCATTTCTGAAAAAGTTCATATTTTCTGCTTTAAATGGGATTAAATGAAAAGTAGTCAAACTTTCACAACATTTAAAAATTTAATTTTGCAAGAAAGTAAACTACAAATTGATAAACCCCTAAAACTCTAAAACTAGAGAATGCAATATCATTAAATTTGACTGGTTCATAGCCCTTACAAGGGGATTGTGTGTGCCAATTTTATTAATTGCTTGCTGTGAGAAACTGCAAAATAACATCTCTACTTAAATTCAAATTCCATGAGTCTTTTTGAAAATTGCAGCATTTCATGAAAAATTCCATCAAACTGGAATTTTCTAATCTCACTCAGCCTTATCTAGGAGTTCTAATTAAAGGATATGGGTATAAGAGGCAGGTAGCACAGGGGGTCACCAGGTTCAGAAGTTAGATGCACAGGTTCACCAAGAAATGGACAGCTGAGCTCGGTAGCACAACAGTGGTAGACCCCCAGGTTGGAGCAAGAAAGCACAGAGTGTCAACAATTCCAACACGAATGCAAGATATTTATGGATCAGATCCAGTAAATTTATGATCAAGGGAGCCTGGTGTACACGCAAGTCTAGGACTTAGAGGTACTCAGAAGCATGTAGTAGGGGAAGACAATGTCTTGGGCAGCAGGAAGAAATAATTCTGGCTATTCCAACAGGGTAGGTTGATAGGAATGTCACTGTAAAGATCAAAGAGGATATCAGTGAGATCAGTAGTTCTAGTGAGCCAATCTGGATATGCCTAAAGAGAAGGGGAGGGGATAGTCACCAAGTGAAGAACAGCAGGACTGCAAAAAGCACAGCCCAGCTTATCAAATGAAGTAGTGATATGTGCATGGTTAATGTTAAATTCCACACAAAAAAAAAATCTGGATGCTTCATCTACAGAATATGCTATCATAAATATGTGAGAAAATGTCACTAATTTTTTTTCGTCTGCAAAATTAAAACTGCTTAACCAATGTATCCAGTTGTGTTATGTACCAGGATACATGGACTATGGATATGCATGTCAAATGTTAACGCATGAAAGAGCAGAGAAGTTAACATTCACATTTTTGATAGTTTTCAGAAAGTTTTGCAAATATTTACATAGTAAAGTTCTGAACCCCTGTAACTTAAAATCTCTTATCTAATTCTCTCCATATTTAGATCATTCTATAAGCATTACAAAAAGGTTATCCATACTAATGTGCACATGTCTAACTCCAAAGGTGCCAGAGTTATATGTAGATGAAATTTGTTCATGAAATTTCCTGAAAAAAAATAAAATGACAGATTTTGAGCACATATTATTTCGAGATGATGCATCACATTGTCATGAAATCTTGCATATTGTTAGAACACCCATCATCAAGAAATCGTGCTAGATTTAAGATCCCTGACCCAATAGACGGTTAAGGTATATGCAGATAAAAAATGTTTATGAAATCTCACACAAACAATAAAATGACATTCAAGCCCCTATAACTTTGAAATTGTTAGACCGAATTACATGCTATTTGGCAGTTTGTGGCCATTGCCCAATGAATACATATTCCAAATTTCAGACCTCTAGCTTTAATGGTTATTGAGTTATAACCAAATAAAAAAAAATTAAATTCCACGAACGGCTCCACTTCCTAAACATTAGAAGCACCCACAAACAGTGCAGTCACTCATGAGGCAGTAGCCACCTAAACTCCCATTGCATCATGAGTAGCTAGACTGTGTTGGAGGTGTTCCAGAGTCCAGGAAAGATGCAGTGGGAGCTGATCAAGAAATGTAAACAAACCTGTTTTTGTGTGTAACACCAGTATGATGGGCAGTCTGTTTTTCACTTTTTAAAAGAAAAAAAGAATCAGAATCAAACTACTAGCTATATCAACAGTCTTTACAGAATCAATCATAAAATGTGTTTTTTTAATCAAGGGTCACTTTGCAACCTAAGGGGGTTGACGGTGTCCCTGTAAGCTATATGGAGAAATTAGCAGGACAGAAAAAGAGGAATGTGGTTCTCAGAGAGCATGGTGAGTGTTTGGAATAGTCTGGCATTGGAAGTTGTGGGAAGTGGTACTATGCAGGATTTTAAGATACAATTGGATAATCATTTATTAACTAGAAATAAGAAGGGTTACAATCAATAACGAGGAATGAGAAGAAAAGGGCAAGTTGTCCATATATGCTTGAAACAACCTATGAAACCTATGAATGCAAAAGACCTGCAAAATATACAGAAATAAAAATCACATATACAGCAAATTTTCAGCAGAAGTAACACTTTTTAAAAGCAAAGTCAAGCAACTTCAGACAACGAGGTGCCACTTTTCCCTTAAAACTTCTTACGAGGTGGCACAGTGGCAATGTTTCAAAGTCTTTCTCAAAGGCAGATTTCATAAGTTTGCCAGAACTTTGCTGGATAAAACTTCACATCTCCAGTATGCACATATATGATGAGCAAGTTCATCTTCCTTCCCCAGGCTACTACCCTTGTTTGGGATTACATAGAAATATAGAAGTTGTAGGCAGATAGAAACCTCTTGGCCCACCTTGTCTGCCCTATTTTCCCTACCTACTGTGTCAGTGCAGACCCTACTCTATCTCTGTCCTTTCCCCATATCCATTACTAAAGTTCCCTTGTGTTTATGTCATGCATGCTTGAATACTGTTACCATTTCAGCACCCATCAACTCCAACGGGAGGCTGTTCCAGACATCCACCACCCTTTCCGTGAAGTAGAATTTCCTCATATCCTCTCAGAGTTCCTCCCCCCACCAGCTTCCTGGCATGACCCCTTGCCCTCGAGCATCTTTTTCTATGTAAAATGCTACCCTCGTGTAACTTATTATTACCATTGAGGTATTTGAATGTTTCTATCATGTTCTCCCTTTCTCTCCTTTCCGCTATAAAGTACATATTTAATTGAGTATTTGCTCTTAGGGCTTTTGATGCAGGCCCTGCACCATTCTGGTTGTGCTCTTCTGTACCACCTCCACCCTATGTATGTCCTTCTGGATATGGGGCCTTCAGTATTGAGCACAGTAGTCTAGGTGGGGCTTCACCATCGATCTATACAGAGGTAACACTACCTCCCTCTTTCTGTTGGCAATACCTCTCCCTATGCACCCGAGCATCCTGCTAGCTTTCCCCACTACCTTATCATACTGCTTTGCTGCCTTCAGTTCATCAGAAATGATTACCCCCAGGTTCCTTTCCTGTACTGTGGTTGAAAATACCTCCCTGACCAATTGGTATGCTGCACCTGGGTTTATGTGCCCCAACTGCATGATTTTGTATATTTTGGCACTGAAACTCACATGCCAAACCTTTGATTAGTCTTCCAGCTTTCTCAGATTGTCCCCTCATTCCCCCCCAGTATGTCCACTCAGTTGCAGATTTTTGTGACATCCACAAAAAGGCATATTTTCCCTTCCAGTCCTCCTGCAATGTTGTGAATAAAAACACTGAAGAGGACTGGGACAAGTACTGACCCCATGGCATCCCACTGGTCACACTGCCTTCTTCAGAGTGAACATCATTTACCACCACCCTGACTCCTGTTGCTTAACCAACTTCTTACCAATTTTACTACTTATGGACCCACTATTAGGCTGCCCAGTTTGATCACCAGTCTTCTGTGTGGAATGGTATCAAAGACCTTACTGAAATCCAGGTGGGCTACATTCACCACCCCACCGCTAATCCACTTCCCTGATCACCTAGTCAAAGAACTCAATCAGGTTTGTCTGATAAGATCTCCCCGTGAAACCATGCTGCCTCAAATACTGTAATCCACTGGTGACAAGGTAATCCCCAATTATTTCCTTCAGCAGTGATTCTCTTATTTTACCCACCACTGAAGTCAGTCTGACAGGTCTGTAATTTCCTGCTCCTCCCTATTACCACTTTTGTAAAGTGGGACCACACTCCTCCAGTCCCCTGGAACTCCCCCCATATCTACAGATCGCTTGAACAGGGCTGTCAGAGGTGCAGCCAGTACCTCCTTGAAATCCTTCAGTATCCTAGGGTATACCCAGTCTAGCCCCATTACCATATCCTCTTTTAGTTGTGCAAGTTCTTTGAGAACCCTCTCCTCTGTATAAAGACTAGTGCCCACCTCCCTTCCTTTAATGCCCTTGTCCCCTATCTGTGGCTGTCACCTACCCCTTCCTCTGTAAATACTGAAGAAAAGTATTTTTTTCAATATGTCTGCTTTTTTCTGGTCCTCTTCCATACAAACCCCTCCTCCCCCTTTCAGCCTTACTATCCCTCTTATGTTCTTCCTCTTTTTACTTATCTACCAAAAGAATTACAGAATCTAAGTCATCCCAGAATACAACAGTAACTGTATTGTCATTGTTGATTCACTACGCAATTAAATTTCACTACAAGCGAGAACCGCTATAACTGTTTATGTGCAGAGTACACCTGGTTAGGGAACATGTGGTATGGTGTGTCAACAAATGGATGCATAGCATCAAAGTGTTGGATACGTCCCTGGTATGGAGTGTGAAAATAGCTGTCTGCCTGTTATTATTTGTATAATATTTTGATGTAAATATGTGTTTACACTTCTGCTTAGAAAAACAGGCCAAGCAAAAAAGCCTCATTGGACATGGGATTTTTTTGAACAGAGAGGAAAGAAAGATCTGCCCTATCCTGACCCAGTGGAAAAACTAATTAAGAGCTTTCTTTAGACACCAGGTTGTAAAATAACTACTGCTTTGAAACCGAGGAAACTGGCCATAACAGACTGCATTTTACGACCTATCAGGAGGTAAGCCAACTCGGACAGATACCTGCAAAAATCCTCACATAGATAGGAAAAATAGCTTTCAGGATGTTCCTCTGAAGATCAAAGGGGTAATTCTGACCTGCCATGAAGCTGTGGCTCATTAATTAAAAACATATATATATTTATTTATTATTTTTTTTTTTTTTTTTAAGTGGGACGTTCAGCAATATGCAGATGCATGTGACTAATTCAGTATGCAGAAATGAGTGTGATCTTACAGCCAGCATCACCACAGAGCAGTGACCTCACAAGCTGGGTGGGACTTTTTCCCCTCATGATATTGTCAAGCTGCAGAGGGAACAATGCATACTTGTGTTTGGGCTTTCAAGAGACTTTTCTACTTCTGGACTCTTAAGAAGCACTTCTGCCAAAGTTAGGTAATTTCAGCACCACTATTTACTAACTGAACTTAGGGTAGGATCAGTTACTCAGTAAAAAGGTGTTCGGTTTTTGTAATTTCCATTACTTTTATGACTGTACCACTAATGTTATATATTCTGTGTTTTGTATTTTATTTACTATTTTAATTCTAATAAACTTGGTTTCCATTGAAATCCTGCCTGAACCATCTTCTGATTTTGAGTGTGAATGTAAGAAAATACCAAGGTCTCAAGTGAGTCAAAAGGGAGATTGTGAACCAGGTTGTGTGCCCGCCCCGCTGGGTTAAGTATTGCACTGCATTAACCAAAGAGGGTGTGATATTTGGAACCATTACTTGGGTGTGCTAATGAAAGAGGGTTCACATTTGACCCCAGGACTCTAAGCTGGTAGTGGCTCAGACCCAAAAAAAGACAGGAGGGTTACCCTGTTTGTCTCCTGTTCACATACTGCACTTTGAGTTTGGGCACTGTGAGAGCAGAGGGCCTGACCCCAGGACGGTGTTTGTGACATGGAGCACCCAAACTGCAGAATGTAAGCAGTTGTGAATAACTAGGCACATAGCACCCTTCTTGTCTAAATTTAATTTGTAACTAGGGCATCAATTGTAAATCAGTTTAACATGTACCAAAGAAGAAATACCCAGGCATGGCTGCAATTATTCAGATTAGTTGTATGTGCAATTTGGTAGCTCCTGCATATTTTAACAAATATTTTTTTGGCCCCACTACCTGGGAGAGCCAGCATTCCCAGTTTCCAGCTGAAAGAAAATAATTTGGCAACCCGAGAATAGCCCTCAGCCAATAGGATGGCTGAGACTGTGTATCCAGAGCTTAAAGTGGTTCCAGTGACCAACAGCAGCAACATGAAAAGCCTGCTGGATGCTGCAGCCTGGAGAGCCAGAGAGTTTTATGGGTTACTGCCAAAAAGTGTGGATTCCAGCCTGTTTGCCAGAAAGGAATCAAGGCTGTCACTAAACTGTGATTGTTACCTGCAGAGCATAAGAGACTGTTGTACTACAGTGTGCGAAGAGACTGCAAGCACTCAGAGTGGTCTGGGAGTCAGCCCAGATGGTACTGAACACTTGCCTTGAAAGCTGGATGCCTTGAAATGTGGTGTGACTCTGTGACCCTGGTCCCAGAGTCTGGCCTAATCCAGCATCCACAGAAGGACATCCTGAAGGTGACAAGCTGCAAGAGCCTGCAACAACATTAAAGTGACAAGTTGCCAGACATCACCACCAACCTTGACTACTGCCTGCACTGCTATTCAAGGCCCAGCTCTACCAACACCATCCGCATCATCTGATCCTGTTCAGACCCTGTGCAGTGAAGCTTTTGAACCATCAGTAAGCTCAGGGCCTGCCCTGAGCCAGGGGATCACCTAAATTCTTTCTGAGTTTCCTTTTAAAAGTGAAGTGCACAAACACCAGCCAACCCATGGCAACATTTAGGCCTGCACCACTACCTGGATGCCCAGGGGAACTTTTGGGACACTTGTACCAGTGGGAAAGAGGGCTATGTTGAATGCTGTTGCTGTTGGAAGTGGGGCATAGTTATTAATGTGTTCTACTGTTGGTCCATGCTACAAATTTCAAATAATTGCTATTGATTTGCATCCCCCATTCCCCATCCCTAAAATAAATCAGTTATTGTTACTGCAGAATAGTGTCCATGAGCATATTATTAGTGTTAGCTATTAGTTGCATGCTACCTAGAGTATTAAGCTGGTTTATGGTATTCTGTGTGGGGAGTGACTGTAAAGGAAGGTGGGTAGGTACAGCATCCCGGTGAGTTGTACCTTACAAACAGCTGGCCCACTATATTTACTTTGGGCGGAGGTGCAGCGCATTATCTACTGTATTTCTACTTAGGAAAGAACCCCCAGTCACTATCAGAACAGAACCCAGGCCACGCAACCTGTTTTGTGGTCACCAGTAAGGGGGTAGCAGCCCGCTGGTACATGGTACCCAGGTTACATCCTTGGAGGCACCATTAGGATCTCATGTTTACTAGTTTTTCTCCACATGGAGGTACCTGCTCGTTAAGGACAGTACTGTGTCCCCCAAACCCAGAGTGATTGCGGACATTATGGCCTATAATAGACTGAATGGTGTGAAGATGAGGATTTGGACCCCAAAAAAGCACTTCTGCTCCTGGGAGTTCCCTTCAGGACAGACAGAGAGCAATTAGAAGAGGCCTTATCTATCGTCAAGTGCCTGGCCAAGTTGCTCTCCATGGGTAGTGTATGGACTCTGCCACAATGATGTTAACAGCATTAACAGAGTTCCAATGTGCAGTTGACTCCACTACAGTGACTGATGTACTAAATCCCAGAAGATTGCAATGTGGCATGTGACCCATGCAAGTGCGAATCCAAAACAGGAGGTCTCACTCAAGACTAGAGATGGGCGAAGTGGCCCCAATTCTCTCCGTAAAGTGATTCATGGAGTGAAGGTTAATTTGCGGCATTCTCCGCAACATGAAGCAGAGTACTTTGCATTATAATGGGTACCATGAAGTCCATTGAAAACAATGACTTTGTGTTACTCCACCTTCCCAAACCACTACTCCACCAATTCTTAAGGCGAAGTACATTGAAAACAATGTACTTCACCTCTCTTCACCTTGTTTTTAAGCTCCAAAGATGAATTCTGCAGTGATTCATGGGATGTCAGGTCACATGGGCGCAAGACTATTCTGTACAGCCTCAGTTTGGAGTAGTGTATGTAGGACGCTGTAGGAGACAATCTGCTCTGAGAGCTCTCTGCAATTCAAACCTTTTAAAAGCTGCTAAAAGAAGCCTTTGAGTATTTTTTTTGCTGAAACTTTAGTTCAATTATAGGAAACCCTCCTGTGCTCATATCATCAAGCATTTATTGTTTCTGTGTGGATTTTGAATGTTAATGTACAACATTCAGTCTGTTTACTGAAAGACAGTAGAAGTGTGCTTTGGGGGAGGGGTGTATCTGTGGTGTAAGTAGATTAACTTGGAGAAAAATACAGTGCTTTCTGTTTTGGTGAGATCTTTCTTGTATAACTGTGTTAATGTACACACAGTAATATTTTCAATAATTCTTGCCATTTTTTTGCTGATTGTTGTGGTGCAGCAGTGCATAATTATAGTTTGTTTAAAATATGTGGTTATATTACTGAAGTTTTCAATTTGCTACGCATTAGTTAGTGTGTGTGTGTGTGTGTGTGTGTGTGTGTGCGCGCGTGCATGTGTGTGATGTGTATCATCAAATCAGACACCTTTTATTGTGCCACATAATAATTTCAGCAATGTGAACCTGCTATCCACTGCAGCTGTGTGATTTTTGCACTTCTTTGTGGTATCTTTACTGGTACTAGTACTAGTACTAGTGAGACTGTTACTGCAGCAGTGCAGTACACTGCCCTCCCCCGAAGCCCGTCCCAATCGGCTAAGGTATTCTTTTCCAGATTTGAATTTCTGATGGTGAGCACTGGTTAGGTGGTGTGCCTTTGCGTCTGCATCTCTTCAGTGCACAGCACAGTCTTAATCTGTCTGCGCATTGGCATCTCTAGAGCCCAATCTCCATCTATAACTTAAGTCACAGTTGTTTCTTTGGCTTCCCTTCAGAGTACTGGACAGGTGTGGTACATAATTCTGCATGAACACTGTACTCATTAATATGCGTTTTTAAATCAGGACTATCAACACAAGTCACTCGTGATACAAATCACGTTCTTGATCATCACGGTCACAAATCACTATTCACAATCATGTCACAAATCACAACACTAATTTTTTGACTAGTTACTTGGATGCATTGTACTCATGTTTTGTAGTATCTCTCCAGGCTTCGCCACCCCGCCATTGTACTCATTAATGAGCGTTTTTAAGTTGGGGAGTTTGTGCTACAGTTCATCAGGGAAGTACAGCCATAGGCATTCGCGTTCCCAATACAGTTCCATATTGGTTCTCACACACTGCCGACACAGAGTCACATTCTTCAACATCACGGTCACAAATTAAGTCACAAATCATGATTCACGATTGTGTCACGAATCACATTAATTTTTTTTTACTAGTTAATTTGATGTATTGTAAGCATGTTTTGTAGTATCTCTTCAGGCTTCACCCCTCCACCATTGTACTCATTAATAAGCATTTTTAAGGTGGAGAGTTTTGTGCTACAGCTCATCGAGGAAATACAGCCATGGGCATTCTCGTTCCCTCCCATACAGCATGCGAGTTACAGTACTGTAAGTAGTGGTGGGCGAAGTGGCCCCAATTTGCTCTGTGAAGCGATTCACTGAGTAAAGCAGAATCCGGAGAACTCCACAATGTGAAGCAGAGTACTTCACTTCATAATAAGGAACGCAAAGTCCTTTGAAACCAATGCCTTTGCATTATTCCACCTTCCCTAAACCACTTCTTCACCAATTTTAAGGTGAAGTACATTGAAATCAATGTAATTTGCCTCACTTCACCCTGTAACTGAGCTCCAAATGAAATTCTGCAGTTATTCAAGGGATTGCAGGTCACATGGGCTCTAGATTGCTCAGCACAGCCTCAGTTCTGGCCTGGGTTGTGTGTGTGCAGTGGTAGCTGGAGACAGTTTTGCTCTCAGAGCTCTGTGATTCAAAATCTCTAAAAGCTGTCTAAAATGCCTTTTTGAGTAATAATTGTTGCTCAAAATTTAGTACATCGATTGTAGGAACCCCTTCTGTGCTCATATCATCAAGTGTTTATTGTTGTGTGGATTTTGAATGTTAATTTAGAACAGTCATTCTGTGTACTGTGAAGTGTGCTTTGGGGAGGGGCGTATTTGTGGTGTAGGTAGATTAACTGGGAGAAAAAGGCAGTCTTTCTGTTTTGGTTATATGTTTCTTGTATAACTGTGTTAATGTACACAGAATAATATTTTCAGTAATTCTTGACCTTTTTTGCTGATTGTTGTGGTGCAGCAGTGTATAATTTCAGTTGGTTTAAAACATTTGGTTATATTACTAAAGATTTTCAATTAGCTATGCATTACTTGAGTGTGCGTGTCAGTGTGTGCGCCATGCGTGCCGTTAAATCAGACACCTTTTATTGTGTTACAGAGTAATTGCAGCAGTGTGAACCTGCTATCCACTGCACCTGCATGAATTTTTTTTTATACTGTACTGCTTTGTGGTATCTTTACTGGTAGTGGATTGTTACTGCTGTGCACTAATCCCCCAAATGGCAAAATGTATCCCTTTCCAGATTTGGATTTGTGACTTGTGAGCACTGGTTAGCTGCTGTTGTGCCTTTTTGTATGCATCCTTTGAGTGTGCAGCGCAATCTTAATCTGTCTGTGCGTTTGCATGGCACCATTAATTCTGGGAGACTTTCTTGTTATACTCTCATTTCACTTCATCAGCACTGGAGAGTTTTCTGGACACAAGACAGTAGCACTTTGGGGATGCACATTCATTCTGGTGACTGTGTGGGTGGGATGCTGCCAATATTGTTGTCACTCTGTGTTGTCATTCTGCCTTAAATGCGAAGTAAGGTGAAGTAATAAACAGTAAGGCAAAGTAAGCATTTCCTGTGGGGCACTCCACATGGTGAAGTGGCCACTTTGTGTTCACTTCGCTAGCAGATTTTAAATTCACTGCATCTCTACTCCAGACTGAGGGGGCCAGACCTAGTCATGGGCCACCTCCCTCAGACTCCTATCATAGACTAAGGATGTTTTCAGGAGTAAAGCCCACCCCAGCAAGTGAGGATGACTTGAAGACATGGATGATGGACTATGCTACCCCCTTTAGTGCAGGGTTGGCAACTCTCTGAGGCAGAGAAAAGGAAATGGTTTGGAGAAAGCCTCCAAAGCCTGGCCCTAGAGGTCATCTGATCTTTGAGAGATATTGATCCTGACGCACCAACCCAAGAGTATTTGATGGCCCTGGTGAGTGTTTCTGGAAGCAGAGTCCTGTGAGGACCTCTATGGAAACTCAAAACTACTAGGCAGAGGGAGAGCCAGTGTGTACGTTCTTGACTCATGTGGAAACGGCCTTGCAGAAAGTATTCTGGAAAGGAGGTGTGGCCAGAACATGCACTCAATGCTGCCTGTCACTCCACTCTGCAAATCCTGAAGCTGCATCTGGCAGAGAACAGAGATGAATCACCCTTTCACTGGGCACTTATGCAAAATGTTAGAGAGGTTGAAGAGGAAAAGGAATGCTGAGGACTTTGCCCTGCCTGCATGGTTGTTACACAAGTTACTGGAAGCACACCATCAGCAAAGACTCCAGAATGCAGGTAGTTACTCAAGGGGTATAAGGAGGTACATGATAAGGCCACTGCAGCTCTTAGTAAAGGCCAAGACACCCCCCAGAATCTGTCTGCTCTTCAGCCACTCCGAACCTTTCACCATGGGCATGGAGTGCAAGCACCAGCATTCCCTGCTACTTTAGACCTGGATACATGAGTCAATGAAAGTTGTCAAAGCCCCTGCCAAGGCCTCTAATGCCTACATTGCAAAACAATGTCAACAAGTAGTCAGAGCTGGAGACACACACTGCTGATGTATTGTCCCAACCCAAGGCAAACCAAGACGGCATTTTCTGTTATAATTGTGAAAAAGATGGACATATAAAGAGGGAATGCTGGTTGCAGGAGGACCAAGTAAAAATCAAAGACAGACTGCTTGAAAAGCTCCAGAAACAGGGAAATTTCAGTGGGGCCCTGTGAAGGAGCACATTGGGGCACCGGCCAAGCCCAGATCTGCCACATTTGTAGCAAAGTCCTTGGTCAGAGTATCTGAAACTGTACTACCTGACTATGACAAGCTTGTTGGACTGTCCACTGAAAATCACAGTCACCACTGATGGAGTGCCTGTTTGAGCTGTACTGGACAGTGGTTCTCAAGCGACTGCTATTTTCAAGAACTGGTATGACCAGCACCTGTTTCAACACAAGCTATTGCCCTTGGAAGGTCTAAATACCTGGGGGCTTAGTGACAAATCCTACCCATACTTGGGGTACATCAAAGTGTGGACTGCCTTCCCATGAAAAGTAACCGGAGAGAGGGACCCCGTTGAGACATTGGCTTTAGTATGTTAGGGATGTACAACAAGGTGCCTCTCCTTATTGGCAATAATGTCCACATGTTTGGTCACCTGGCTTAGCTCTGAAATGAAAGAGAAGCCAAACAGAAAGGAAAAGTGTTGCATGTACATGCCCTTGTGCAAAATGCTTTCCAGCAACAAACAGACTCCAGCCGAAGTCCAAGATGACACTAAGGGTGTAGTGTGGCACTGTGATGCTGAGGAGCTTGTGCTGCCCTCTAATGCCAAATTCAATATCAGTCATGTGGTACACCTGAAGAAAGATGTAAATAAAAATAAAACACATTCTAATGATTGATGCTCCAGAAGAACATGTTTCTGTCAGCAGGGCTATTAGTAAAACCCAGTGTGCTGCCAGTCTGAGCCCATGCTTATGCCAAGCGAGTTACTGTGCAGGTAAAGAATGTGTCAGACTGAGACACTGTCATCATAAAGGATGCACTCTGGCTCAGGTTTATTGTGTGGATACAGCAGTGCAACCTATTCCAACCAGGGATGGTGCCCAATCTGGTACTGACCCGGAACAGTTTAACTTTGGTGACTCCACCATACCAGAAGCATGGAAGACCTGAATCCACCACAAAATAGCTGAAAGAAAAAAAGGTATGTTCCCTTCACAAATGGGATGTGGGATGGGTAGTTGGAGGAGAGCAATACATCAGGCTTAATGACAAACAACCTTTTAGACAAAGGTCCCTCAGACTGGCACCCACTGATATTGATGATGTAAGAAGACACAGGAATTGTTGGCTGCTGGCATCATATAAGAATACTGAAGTCAGTATGCCTCACCCATATTTGTGGTGAGGAAGAAGAACAGATTTGTATGCATGTGTGTCGACTACAGAACCCTTAAAACAAACCATCCCAGATCAGTACACCATGCCTTATATTCAAAAATACCTTAGACTGCTTTAATGGAAGTGGTTCTCTGTACTTGATCATAGAAGCGGCTATTATCAGATACCCATGGTGCACAAAGATAGACGACCACTTTCATATATCCTCTTGGTTTTTAAGAGCTTCTCAGAATGCCTTAAGGTATCTTTGGCACCCCTGCATCATTTCAACACCTTGTGGAACCAGCAGTCAGAGACATGAAGTTGCTTGAATGTTTAGCCTACCTGGATGATGTAACAGTATTTGGCAATGCCCGGCCCTGTGGTGCTGGAGGTTGAGGGGCTCAATGCTACACCTTGCGCCATGCTGGTGATCTGGGTTCAGGAATAAGCCTAGCTTGCTGGGGGTTGGCAGTGAAGAGAGAGGATCGAGCATCCGGGGAACTGTTCTCTCTTGGGATGTGAGGGGTTGCTGTCCCGCTCACTGATCACCCTCTAGCAATGGCTGGAGGGGGATATGGGTCAGGAGGTACGTTGCCAATGTACAACATTGATGGGGAGGGGAGAGGAAGAAAAAAAAAACAAGTAGTAAAATGGAGTTGGCAGACTACATGATTGCCCTACCAGTACCCCATCCCCATGCCTGGAATCTGGATGTTGGTCTCTGGCATGGGGGGGAGCTGGTGTCCTTCACCTTGGCCCTGTCATGGGGGGGGCACCCATGGGGGATCGCCGGGTCAGTCGGGCGGGGAAAAAAGGTGGGACCAGAGACCGAGTTCCCTCTGAGGGAGGGACCGGAGCCACCTGCCAAGTTCCCAGGAAGGAAAAAAAATCTCTATAGAAAATTAGTATTTGGCAAATCCCTGGAGTTACATAAGTGCAGATTTCTGAAACCAGCCAGGTGGGTGGATGTTGCATCACACTGCTTTACCAAAACCTGGGTGACCATAGGTGGTGGTGCAGGGACTAAGGGACTTAATCACATGTTGGGGGGGCCCTTGGAATAAGCCTATGGATTGGCTGCATCGGGCATCACTGTGATAGGAAAGCCCTATCTGATGAATTCAGGACTATCATTTTTTTTTTCCTTGAAATTGTACCCCCTCCCCAAAGCCTGTTGCAACAGCACCTCTTTCTCTACTTCTATCTCTAAATCTTTATTTTACTGTCAGGTTAGCCACCTGCAATACATACCCTTTGACCTTCCTTAAATCTATTTCCTATTTTTCTATTTCTTTTCTTCTCCTCCCAATTTCATGGTCCAGCAGGAAACTGTACAATGTAATAAAATACAGCATGATGTAAATACAGACTGACAGTGTAGTCTGTCTAAGAAAAGAAAGATGCTGCACTGTTGAATTGCAGTGTAGCTGAACGGCATGTGCCATTGTTTTTTGCTGTTGTTTTCCCATTCTCAGTTGGTGGGAATGAAGATAAAGGGGCAGCTAACTACAGAGATACTGTAGCTGTCCCAAGCTGAAGAGTCAACCACTGGGTTGGATGAAAAGCCAGTGCTTTTGTATTGTTACCACAAAATGTGATGTCATTTGACTAAGAGGGGCTTGTACCAATTTAGAGGGTAACATTGATTTTAAGGAAAATGAAGTGAGATGCTAATAATCTATGTGTAAACATGATATACCCCATTTTCTGAAGAAATATAATGATCTCATGTCAGATGAGTCAGCCTGTCTGTGTTTATTTAGGATGTCAGCCTGTTTATTAAAAACTGTGAGTCAGACAGGTCACATGGTGCTGACATCATAAGTAGGCAAGTATAAAAGCCTACCTCCTGAGATGCAAAACAGATGAGTCAGTCAGCGGAGATCTCACAGTTGTGGAGGAAGCATCTCATAGTACATGCAAATTTTCATGTGCTAGGAATCTATCTGGCTGGAACTAAACCTGGAAGTTGTGCACGGAGGGAACTGTGCACTGTTTTTGCAGAACTGAAGGATTGATCACCCATTTCCTTTCTGTATGTTTATTTTATTTTTTTTATTTTGGAAAAAAAAAATCAAAGTGTCTCTTCACCTTTTACCCGTGTCTGTGCATCTGTCTCACCCATTAACCTTCACAGTCACCAGCAGCCAATCTTGTTGCATGCACCTAGAGGGTGGGCAGGACATAAAAACCAGGAAATGAAGGTGCAGGACTGGGAGGACGAAGTCTCTGCTTGATCACCACATCTACCACTGGAGCCAAACCACCTTCCAATGGGGATTCTGCCTGTCTTCACCTCTGCCGTGGATAGCCATCTGTCCATTGGGAAAAAAATGCCCAAGGAGCTGAAGGTGTACCCGGCCCTGGGGAGTAGGCCGGGGGCAGCAAAGAGGTGAGTCATGGGTGGCCTGGTGGTCCTAGATGGACAGGTGGTAGACTCTCAAGTAGGATGTGAATTGGGCATATGGCAGACAGTGGAAGGAGTGCCCTACCTGGCCCAGTGCAGGAGAATAAACTATGTTTAACAGAGCCAGTTTAGGGGGTCTTGGTAGAATGAATTCTCTTATTCTCTTCTGCTCCCTGTTCACCTAGCCCACAGGGATGCAGGCCTGTGGGTAGAAAAGTGTATTAAAGAACTACATCCCAGCCTTGATCAGCATGCTCCAATGCTGCAGAAATGACCAATTCTGGTACCCGTGTAACCTGCTCCCGGTCTCAGGCACCCCATACTCTTGGGGAGTCCATGGATATTACTGAAGTCCTGAAACAATTCTTGAAGGAGACATCAAATACAGTACCATGCTGTTATTCCTTTACATGTTCTTTATATACTCTCAAGAAAATACTACTTTCTTGCACTTTGGTACAGCATAGCATTCCAAGATGAAGCCCACTTCATGGTGATCTCTATTAAATGACGTGTACTACGTTCAGTTTTAAGCTAGAATGCTCAAACAGCATCATTTGTATGGATGGCACACTGTTTCACAATCATGGGGACTAACAGGTGGCAACAGTTCATGACTAAAAAAGTTAAAATGCTGTTCAGTTTGTTTTGAATTTGCACTATTTCCCTTAAGCAATAATGCACAGAAGTGTGTGTGTGTGTTATGCTATATGTTATTTGTCTTCAACCAGTCAAGAAATGATATATGCCATGGTTTGCCTCATTGTGATTATAAAATGGAGTCTGTAGAATTAAAATATTTATCTATATCTGTATGTATTTATTTATATCAGTATCTTTCACTATGTAGTTTTCATGAATGTTTTTCTTCAAAGTAGTTTTAGACTGTGATGCCCACTGAGATTACATCATGGCTGTAACCACCTCTAGACCATCTGCTTTCCAGGGATTGCAAATTCATATTATATATCTATATAAAAATAATATAATACAATACATGGGGGGTGCATAACAAGAAGGTAATGCACACCCAAGGTGTGGGATGCTACATAGTAAGTAAGTAAAGCTTTATTTGTATGAGGCAATCTTTCAAAGCTCAGGGCACCTTAACAACATACAGTAAAATAAATGCTCATCATTAAACATTAAAACCAGATAAAACATTTTAGCATTAAAACATAAACCCCGAGGGTGAAGCCAGAAGTTTTCAAAGCATCCCGCACCAAGGATGTGCATTAAATTCAAGTGTTGCACTCCTCCATGTGTAGTTTTATGTAATTGCTGGTGGACATTTTTTCTCCTACCAGATTTCCTTGAATAAAAGTGTCTTTAAACAAAGTTTGTGTCTTGTTTTTATTTATCACAACATGAAACAAGAAACTGAATAAACAGTGGCACAGTGTTTCAACATGTGTAGTTGTATGCATAGGCACTGTAAGTTTTTAAACACAGGTATGAAGAGGCTTCTTTATGTTACAGAGTTTGAAAACTGCAACAGGTTTATTCATAGTCTAAAAATGGCAGCTTCCCAAATTAGTAGGAAAGAGTAAAGTTAGTGTGGAAACGTTTAAAAAAGTTGTACTTTGCATTTTTTTTTTTTTTTTTTTTTTTATATTGGGCCGGTTGTCATTATCATGGCAATATGGTAATTAAGAGCAGAGGTCAGAGTTCATAGCAGTTTACGTGGACGTAAAAAACTGAAAGCCTCTATAAGTGTCAGATTCCAAACTGCCTGGTACTGCTCTAAAAGGCTAGTGAGGGTCAGATTTTTTACTGTGTTTTTTTTATTTGTGCAAGTGGCTTCATAGTCAGTGTGATGTTTTCACGAACAGATTGCCAAGTGATGAAAGTTGTGACAGCACGAGCAGAGCTGCGGAGAAGCTGGCACGTGTTCCTCATTATAACCCACGGGTTATAACAGCAAATTATAACCAGTTTCTATGAAAAAATAAAAAAAATGTCCCCCAATTATTACATATAGAAAAATATATGGGGCTGTGTGCTTAACGAGAAGTTTACACACATCCGAGGGGTTGGATGCTATGTAAACCCTAGAGAGCAAATCCTGAGGGGTTTATTTAAGCATCCAACACTAAAGGTATGTGTAAAATTTTAGTTTTACACACACCATGTTTTATTTGATATCAAATTGCTGGATATTGTTTTTTTCCACCACAGCAATTATATAAAATAAGATGTTTCTGTGCAGCAGTGGGGTCTGCAGTCAGATGCAGCTGATGAAAGAAATGTCTACTTTTTTTTTTTATTTAAAAAGAAAAAAGTAGCCTATTTTAAGCATTTTTAGCTAAGCAATTTTTTTTTTTTTTTTTTTTTTTTTTTTTTTTTAAATGGACTTACTGCTGAGTCCTAGTAGCTGTGTAGCTGTTTTAGTTTAAATTAGAACTGTTTTATAGCACAGGACAGCTTCCCAGCTATTAACATAACCCTTTAGAATTCATGTCAGCTAATCAAAATTCTCCATTTCTGGCCATTATTTTATTATCTCCATAACCATTTCTGCATCCATTCTGTAGGGTATAGGTTCTGACTATAGGACCCCATTTTGCTTTATTCCTTATCACATTAATCAGTAGTATCTATCCCAACCAGCTGGTACTTATAGTATAAGGTTAAGTGTTATTGCTAATGGATTTCCATACATTCAAAATCCTTGTTAATGGGCAAAAGTTGTGCATGGTTATCTCCATTTATGTCCCCCCCCCCTTCAACATCATAATTTATCTTCAATATAGTCACAGACTATGAGCATTGAAAGGAAGGTGGGAGGGGAAGGAATGATTACTGTATACAAACTAAAATGTTCACACTTGACATACGGTAGAACAATTCACTATAGAAAATAAAACACGGGCAACCATGACAAACTCCACTCTTGTTTCTATTTTGGGGTTGAGATGACAGCATGGACCTTTTGAGCTTCGCTCCTCAAGGTCCATATATCATCATCTCAACCCCCCTCCCAGATGGAATCACAGCATCATAGGTGTATGGTAACCAAATGCTTTATTCTACATGTACATGAGATGATACAGCAGAAAGCAACTAAAATTAAGGGTGTGGACAGGTTATGATATGGATAATACCGTATTTGTCCGATTTAGAGCCCGGGTCCTTATTTTTTTCATGATGATTCACCACCAGACGCTAATTCAAGAAGGCGGTTATTTGAGCACGGGCTCTTATTTATTTAGAGCTTTGAGTACTGTAAGGAAAAAAATAAAGTGACACAAATCCATTGGTGAGATTATGTTTGTTTATAATTTTTTTCTTTACTCAGCCACAAATGTCAGCACTCCTGGAACAGGGACTTACACTGTTCGGCGGTCACAACACACTGCTTGTCCAAGAGATGGGGGGGTCAGCTAGTGGCTTGGATGGACAAGTACTGTATAAGGTGGACTGGAGAACAGCAGGCAGCAAGTCCCGACCCATTCACACTTTCCACCCACAACTGGGATGGCTTGGGGATACCAAAAGGGATCCCCTACTCCTCTCCGTGCTACACTGCTCTGATTACCTCTGCCTCATGGACTATATGCTGCACACAAAGGTGAAGACAGGGCTTAATTGATACAGAGTTGCTGAGGTGAGAGCATGAGGGTGGGACAGCTGTAGACACTTGCTCTTCGTTGTGACACACTTGCCTCGAGTGAGTAGTCTTGGGGACACTTGGACCATGCGCTTAATTGCGTACTCGTTTAATGGAACTTCGACATGGATTGCAGTCCTGATTTCCGCAGCCCTTAATTGAGCACTGGCTCTTAATAAATTCAAGCAGCTTTTTACCCGGGCGCTTAATCAAATAGGCCCTTAATTAAGCACAGGCGCTAAATCGGACATATACGGTATTCAAACCAGCTGGGTGTTTTTTTCCCCTTGGGAAAACAGCGCTAAAAAATAGCCTTTCAGAGTGTATCCCTTTGAGTCTGGAGTAGGTTTAGAATGTATTTAGACTCAGAAAGTATGTATACTCCTGTCACATTCTAAGAGTTAAAATGTTTTGTGTTTGGATCATACATAATTGAAGGAAAGATTAAGACTGTTTTGACAGTAAAACTAGAGGACATACTGTCTGCTTTGGGGAAAGGAATCTGGGCCACTGTGAGGAACATTTCACTCTGACAGTAGTCAGCTTATGGAACAAGCTCAGAAAGCAAATGGAGAAAGTGAGGAGTGCAGAATCTTTTATATTAAAGTTGGAAGAGTTTCTCACTGGGAGTAACATTACGGAGTACAGTATTTAATCCAATGGGGGATGGGAGGATCATGAACAGCATACCTCACAGCAGAACTGGTATACCAGGAAAAAGTGACACATCACTTGGTTTTAGGTTGCCAGAGATTTCCATTACTGATTGTTTTCCATAGTAAGTAAGAGGCTGGAGTGCATGGGGGGTTGCTAACACAGGGAAGGAGAGGATTATGCCTCTGTGTTGTTCCATGGGCAGATCTTGCCTGGAGTACTGAGTGCAGTTCTGGAGCCAGAATAGGAAGGAGGACAGGGACTTCATGAAAGTTGTTCAGAGGTAGGCTAGTAAGAATTAACCCACAACAGATCGTGGGTCTACTGGGGATTATTGTATGGCTTGAGGGGTTGGACCATGATGCTGAAGGCCGAGTGGTTCCAGCCACCCAGCCATACAGTAACCCCCAATAGACTCATGCTCTGGAGTGGCTTAATTTGCTTGTAACATGGGGAAGAGAAAAGGTTTGGAGCGCCTTTTTTTTTTTTTTTTTAATATACGTTTCTCTTTCTCATGTTACATTTTCGTTAAAGTAATTTTAAAGTGCAAAATTACAAAGGTTCCAGGAGGATATTAAAGTTCCTACCATGGGAAAGAGAAAGGGGGTTTCACCCGACTGGAGAAAGTACATGCTGAACTTTTTTATATTGTGACTGCACTGGTGAACATTTACTGATTACATGCAGATGTAATCAACATTTCAGAATATGTGCTCATTTTGACTGATATAGTTTTGTAAACTGTGGAATCATCTCCATTTTTTCTGCTATGTTTGGGATTTGGCTGCTGTGCATTATGGGAAATGCATATATTTAAATGCAGAGGAGATTTGAGATCTGGTAGTTGTTGCTGCAATTTCCTTGGCTGACCAATAGATGGTAGTACACTGAGGCTTACATTTTTTTTTTTAATCTATGAATTTTATAGCCAACATTGTGCATTAATAACGTTGTCCCCTTTTAACTGATTTATATGAAATTTAGAAAGCAGAGTCTTACGTCAGGAACTCTTGCTCACAAAAATTCCATGTACATCGGTTCGGGGAAACAAAGTTACAGAGGTGCAACAAAATGCAACAGTCTCAGTTTTTGAAAACGTTAAGCCTTTTTTTGCCACCAGATTACTAAAAAAAAAAAAAAATAAGAGACTGTGAAACCTGAAACTTTCAGGTTTGATAGAGATCGGTCCAAGGTGTGTACTTTTGTGGTCCCACTTTTTAGGTAGGTTTTAAAATATTTAAAAAAAAAGACATGGAGGCAATCTGGGAAATCAGGTAATCTGGAAAATCATATGTGGCATACATTACTGTGTAGTTACTGAAAGGGTATGTGTTTCTGAACCAATAGACCAAGTTAAAAAAAAAAAAAAAATACATTGCATAGTTTTCAAGCTACTTATGATAGAACTACTAGAAATTTCACTTAAGCATATCTATTCTTGATTGACAGCCATCTGTGGGTTGGCCAGGAATTGCAGGCTAACACTGATTTAACCACTATGTGCTAACAATCTTAGCTTTCGATTCATGGCTGGCCAACAGACGGCTGAACAGCAGGGGCACAAAACTAACATGGGGAACAGAATGTGGGTGCACTTTACCATTGCTTAATTCTCAGGCAACTGTGGATTACTTGAGAATTAATCAGTTACCTGATGCTGTTGGACCAATCTTGCACAATACTTTCTCTTCCCCATGTTACAACAAATATTTAAGGGCAGGAGTGAAAATGTATTAGGAAAGGCTGGAGAGTCATAATATTTATAACCTGAAGGCCGAGAGGGGGATATGACAGAGACCTTTAAGTACCTAAGGGATATTTTAAAAAGTGGACAGCAGTGCCCTGTTCACAAGAAGCAAGGTAACAAGAGGCCCTCAACAGAAACTGTTGAGGGGGAAGCTGTAAGAGGGATGTAAAGAAGTTCTTCACCAAACCCTTTCTATAACGAAATGCGATGCACTGCCAGAAAAAAAGGTCAACAGAGAGTCTGTTGCTAACTTCAAACATAGGTGGAACTGGCACAGGGGAATAGTCCAAACCAGAGGATGAAGCGCAGAAGTCGAGGAAAAGGGATCAAAATACAGTCAGTGCCATTGGTAGACTGGCTCTGGCCCAGCATTGGGCTGGGTGTGGATGCAGGCAGGTAGACTCTATGGCCCTTGCACCTTTTTTCTGCTCCCCACATCTATATTTCCTGGCTTCCTCTTCAAAGTGTCATAACAACATTAAATACAAGTCTCTCATAATGCTATATTAAAGGTTGCAGTTGTCTTGATGGCAGCAGGTGAACACGATGGACCCTATGGTCTTTTCTCTGTCTAGCATTTCCTATGCTCCTCTACAAATACAACCTGAACACTGATTTTCAAATGATTCTGACCAGATCTGTGGCATCTGAAGCTTTTATCTGATGGCAGGTCAGTGGCCTATATTAAACAAACTATGGTTTTCTCAATTTATTTCCTAAAAGGTAGGAGTGCCTGTCACAAACTACTAATTAAGCAGTAAGACACGCAGGGGTGTACATTGTGGTGGGATAACAGCACACCTCAGGTGAGTTGTGAGGCATGGGGCATCATGCGTGTCTTAAACCACTGAGAAATGCACTTATCTCACAACAACACACATCCTAGAGTGTCTTATTGTGATTATAAAATGGGTCCAAGATTTTAGGTGAAGAAAATGCACAATAAAATAATTGTATATATTTTTATAATTTAAAAAAAGTTCACCCACCAAACTAGTCCCAGCACTAGCATGCCATGTAAAAGTCAAATATTATGCCTAGTGAATATTTTATTTCAATTAGCCCTTATATCCAAACCCACTCAGTTTTCCAGTTCCCTCACCTCTCCTCTTACTTTATATTATTTCCTCATGCAATAGATGGAATGTTTATCTTGGATGGAACAAGGTAATTCAAATCTCTGCTCTGTTCTTCTGGGACAATGATCAACACCCCCCATACAAACACAAAACAGATGACCTCTTGCCAGCCCGGTGGCACAGAGGGTTGATGCGCAGGATGCCTTACCTCATGCTACGTGGGTGACCCAGGTTCAGAAATGACCTCAGGTCATCAGGGTGCTGGCGTTGGGGGGGGGGAGAGCAGGATCGAGCATGCCAATGGGCAGCTCTCCTCTCACACGTGTGGTGAGGGTGGGTTGGCACCCCCCCAAGTGAAGGTCCTGTAGGTAACGTATGCAGAGAATGGGGGAAAGAGTTATGGGAGGTGGAAGGGGCTGAACTGGAAGTAGCTGAGCTGGTGACATAGGGTGTGTACATGCCTCCAAATGCTCACAAGGCCATGTGTTGGGGCTTCAGGGAGGCAAGAGGAGAAAATCTGTAAAAATACCTGTGTGTCCCCATCTCCAAATGGCAGGTGGAGTGACAGAGACCAAATAGATATATCAAAAAAACAAAAACCCACAGATGGCCTCATATGGAATGAAGCTTCTATTTTAATCTGAAACAGGTTAAAGCAGTATTATAGCAATGCTTTAAATGGAGAACACAATTGGTCAGACCCTATGCCTCAGAGGTACATTAATCTTTGATAAGTAGTGTAGAAGAGCCTCATTACTCACCCCACAATCTGCTAAATTAAGTTCATGCAGCCATGTAGAATCCTACTGTCCTGCTGTATTCCAATACTGCTTCTAGAAGCCACCATTAATTTCCTCAATATGTAATTTGCAATCACAATTCTGACAGCATTGTTTCAAGCAGTAAGTTTTTAAATGTAAACAAATTGCACTGAAAGGGTTCATGGTAAGTGAAGAAATTATTTGATTACACATGGCAGCAAAACTTTAGTCTACATAAGACTGTCAGCCTCGATAACCATTCAGTGCTCTGCCATGGAAATAAAGCTTAGGCCACGGCACATACACAGAATTAGCATGTCAGCTACACTGGTTGCTACTGCAACTACTAAAATAATTTGATTACTGCACATACTTAACAAGCTGTTTGAAACCTAGTGATCAATTGTTTGAGGTAATTTTGATTGTCCACAATGCCAGTTTTTGTTTGTATAAAACATTTTAGCAAACTTCTGACTCATTCAGCAGACCATTGGTCATCACACCAACTAGGCAGCTGATGAGTCACTGTGAAAATAAACCATAACAAGAACCAGCATAAAGCCACCGAAAGCCACACTAGCTCTTCTTTTTGAATCTTCAGAACTTCAGATACATTCCAATTCAAGGTGGATGGACTAATTTAGTCTCAAAAACAAAGTAATTTTATAAGAAACTAAACAGAAGTAAAAGCATAAAAACTGTCATTTTAACACTGCTATACCAGCAATAATGTGATCCCAGGGGTTGCATTAACCATATGTTGTTCACCCTCCTAAGGTCATGTGGTGCTCAGCTTCATCTTGTGCTACATTACGCCCCTAGGGTAGATTAACATGCAGTTAATGTAACTCCTAGTTGTACATTATTGCTTAAGTCTTTGTTAGGCACCATACAGTTTTTCCAGTAATAATGTTTTTCTGGCAAAACATCAATATACCCAACTAAGATACAGGATTTGAAGTTTTTAGTTCCCATTCTTATGTCTTGTCCACCATGGAAAGAAATGAATATACTGGTGTGGTGCTATACTCTCTGATCATAAACCTATGTTAAACGCATCCAAATGCAACATTATAAATCTAGGATGTAAATTCAGCAGGTAACCTTAATGGAAGAGATTTTAAAATTGCAAGACAGCCATCTTTAATGATGTGCACCATTAATTGTGAAAGTATTCATTTTAGTTCTATTTTTATTTACCACGCAAGTGCACTAAACAATAAAGTTGCCTACTTTCAGGCATGACCTGGGAAAATACAACAGCAGAACAGTAAACAGGGAGAATGACAACAGGTTTGATAAGAATACAATGTACGTACAACACTGAAAAGAAAATCAATGTACTAGCAACAAATAGGATCACAGAAAAAGGTAAACATTCAATGGGCAATATATGGACCATATAAAACATAGGGCAGAGTGTACAAACTAAATTGTATAGCAGAATTCTAGGTCATTTTAAAACATTAGATAATCGAGTAACAGAGTAGATAAGGGGACTCCTCCTCAGTTATGTCCTATGAGAAGAAACAAACAGCAGACTGAGAGCGGAAGGAGTCATATGCTTTTTTGAAGGCATATAGGGGTTCACACTGCTGGATCATGGCAGGGATAGAGTTCCAGACAGTGGGGGCAGTGAAGATGAAGGACAATTTACCAAAATTGGTCTTGGTTTTAGAAACTTGCAAAGACCTGAAGGCATTAGATCAAAGGGGGCAAGTGCGATTGTCAGGCTTATGAAGCACACAGACAGGGACATGAGGGACCACCTGATAACAGCAGAATGAGTTGGACATAAGGGTGAATTTCCGCAAGTTTGAGAGAGGCAGCCAACCTAACCTGGAGTATTAATCACAATAGTGAGTGTACTTGTTTGTAGCCAGGGAAAATCTACAAATATTGTTGTGGGTTGTTGCATCCCAAATATGAAGAGTTGTTTCAGTGGCCGGGTGGAAGACAGTCACACCATACCTCAATCAAGGCAGCAGGATGCCTCGGGCAACAGCAAAGCAGGTAACAGGTGTCTGGCAGTCACTGATTTTATACGAGTGTCCAAATCCTAGTGCTGACAGCCTTACTTATGGCAGAAATATGCACTGTAAAGTCTAATGAGGTGTCAAGTGTCACCCTCTGGTGTTGAAATGATGGGACAACAGTGAGACAAGTTCCATCCATACATTCAACAGAGAGAGAGGGGTGTCATTCATTCTTAACCTAGGGGTGAAGCCAAATGAAGACCACACCTCTAAATTCTCCTCTATACATAGCTGTGGAGATAGTGGAAGTGAGGGAGAGGTTGGTCGTGGTGGTGGTGCTATGACCCTTACAAAAGCCTTGCTGTACAGGAGAAAGTAGGTTATAAGTGGTAAGGTACTTGGTCAGTTGAGAGTCAGCCAGCTTTTCAAAAAAGTTTGTTTAGAGCTGAAGTATTGAAATAGATCTATAGTTGCTGATATTCATTTAGACTACCTTCTTATAGACAGACAATGTGGGATACCTTCAAAATATCAGGGACAATTTGGGAAGTAAGGGGTAGATTGAGGATTCTAGTGACGGGGGGTTGGGGAGTTCAGCTTCCACAATTCTCACAAGTCTGGGTTTAAGTTCGTCTGAGCCAGTGGACTTAGTGGAGGGGATTTGGGAGAGGTGTCTACACACCTCCTGGCAGATAACAGCTTTAAAGTAGAAAAGGAGGTGACAGGAGCTGGCTTCAGTGGAGGGGGCTAAACAGGGTAGAAGTAGTGATGTTACCTACTGTAAGTAAGCAGAGAGGTCAGTGAAGCATTTATTGAAAACATTTGCAATGCTGATGGGATTATTACAGTTTACTCCATCAATGATTAGGTCATTTGGTACCCATTTACTGGACAGACCAAGGGATTGTTTTACATTTAGCCAGAAAAACCTGGAGTTCACAGCCAAGGAGGCAAACAATAATTTGAAATAATGACATTTGCTTTGTTGGTAGCCTTTTGCCTTCATTTCTGAGCTCCAATAGTTGCCCAGTTTGCAGCAGTTTAGGAGGAGTAGTATAGGGACCAGTTAGCAATCCTGTTTTAAACATTTCAACGGTGTGCAGTCCAGCCACTTGAGACAGTGCTACAAACACATACCATGGTCATGGGAGCAAGTCTATTTTGGATATCCAGGAGAATATCATAAGTGATATTGATGGAACAATGTATATTATTGGTGGTCCACAGCTGTGACCACAATACACACTACCAATGTCTTTTCAGCCTGATTAGATATAAAAGCCATTTTCAAATATTAAAAAAAAAAAAAAAACTAAAAGTATACTTCAGATTAATCTGAGGGTGTCAGAAATGCATTTTTGCTAAAAATACAAAAGAAAAATTCTATCAGAAAATGTGTTGTAGACTAACAAACACTGTTGTTTTAAGATCAGGGCTTTTCCTGGTAAGTAGAGTAAAGACAGGAGTAATTGTCATGGCCAGCAAAGAAAACATCAAAGTTAAAACTAAAAGTACTGTCGTACTACATTTAAAGGGGCACTGTCAGCTTTGCCCCACCATTTGCACCAAAATCGCATGAGTGCGCCTCTTGGTACACACACAACTGAAGATTACTGTAGAATGCACCCCCATCTCTCAAAATTCCTAATCTGTACGCATTTTTAATTTTACCTTTTAAGTTATTCATTCGACCAGAGTTTAAGTTACGCGCCTACCGGAAGCTGGCACCAGTCAGGAACACGTGTCTGCTACGAGTGTGACCCCAAACTGCATATTTTCCAAGAGCACAGTATTAACCCTTAGGCTGCCAACATAATTAGAACGTATAGGAATTTTGGACTAATATATCAGTCCATGGCCATGCAAGGGTTAAAATATGCTCCACCAATCCATTGCAGTAATTCAAATGTTTAGTTGGGACTCTGAAAACAAACCGAGCACTCAGAGTTATATAAATAGAAGTTTTGGACTGAGGTCAAAATCCCGCGCATGCGCAAGAGCAGCACACTCCTGTGCATGCGTGGGAATTTGACCTTTGTCAAAAACTTTTACTTGTACAACTCTGAGTGCTTGGTTTGTTTTCAGAGTCCCAACTAAACATTTGAATTACTGCAATGGATCGGTTGAGCGTATTTTCATACCATGCTCATGAAACAAAATGCAGTTTGGGGTCAAGCTCGCAGCAGATGCATGTTCCCGACTGGTATCAGCTTCCAGTTGGTGCATGCCTTGAACTCCTACCGAATGAATAACTTCAAATGTAAAAATAATAGAAATGCATAGATTGGGAATTTTGAGACATGGGAGTGCATTCTACAGTAATCTTCTGGAGTGTGTGTGCCAAACGGCACACTCATGTGATTTTGAAGCAAATGGTGGGACAAAGCTGACAGTGTCCCTTTAAAATGAAGAGGATAAGGGTGAATAACTTTTTAAAATATAGGGCAAATTTATTGTTAGTGCCTGTTTAAAGGTTTTTAGTGAGTAAAGACAGTGACCATGTTTGCAACAGCAATCAGGGAAGTGCATTTAGCACTGATTTTATTGTGAATATGCTGCGGTTGTGCTGAGATAGCAACATGGTAAAGATGGCCTTCAGCAAATCAGGATCTATGATTTTGAAACCCAGTTTATAGTTACCACTAAGCACCCTCTGCAGTCTCACATGAGGGACAAAAGATTAAATGTGTAATCAGTCTGAACCACCCTCTTACACAATAAAGTACCTCATCTATGACAGAGAAGAGGTATACAGTGTGATAGTGTTGGAAAGCTTACATGGAGGTTGCTGTGCTTGCATCTGCCATACAAGAAAAGAGAAAAAGAAAAACAAGTGGGTTTTATGCCAGCCGTTTTACAGGACCATTTTGTATAAACTTTACCACAAAATACTTTACGATCCAGGAGAGGGAAGGGAGAGAATGTTACTGCCATGTTCCACACTTGGGAGATTCAATGCACACAGACAGAGAGAGAAATTAGAAAGCGTAGGGAAAGTGTGTTAAAACAGTGAGTTCACTGACAGTTATGGGAGTCAAACCTGGGTCCAGATCTCTGCGCTCTCCCCATCAGAATAAACTGCCTTTTAAGATGAGGATTTGGTTTCTCAGTGTAGTCAATCTGGTACCTTTCACGAGTAGTAACATTTGCTATAAAAATAATTTTGCTGCTTAAATTGGACACCTAGCCTAAAGCAAAGTATTGCAATGAGTTACGGTTATTGGTGGAAATATGCATTTGTGTGAGTATGTGTGTGCATGTGTGTGTGTGTATGCATGTGCAAGAGACCAGCATGTATTCAGAACATGTAGTGAAGTGGAATTAAGGCATGACTGTGTTTCAGGAGTAAAGAGAGAAACTGCTGTGTTAATACAACTCCTACATGAACTAACATGCATGAAATTGTAAAAAATGCATAATTCACCAGGAAAGATGCCCCTCCCCAAGAGCACCACCACAGATATTCCTTCCTACAATAAAGGTGGTGGGTTTCCCCAAGTGAATTTAATTTCTCCCTTTGCCACCACTGCTTATGGTAAGCTTGAGTCAGACTGATATGAAACCTACAGTGGTTGGAAGCCCAAGTCCTGTTATTTATTTTGTATAAAGAGCAGCCTTGCAGACACACTGCATTGTTTGAATTACACGTCTTGTATGAAAACAAATAGCTTTAAATATGTGCATAATTTTTGTACTACAGTCTCTCCCAAAATGTGTATGCTTCTAAATAAATGGCACAATAAATTATACTAAAATTAAATCCGTTCTTCCATGCCAACATTAAAAAGCATTACCTCTTTAACTTTATAATTCAGCAGTTTAACTTCATTGCCATGATCTGTCCCAGTTTCCCTTGTTCCTCACACACACAATCTGGGCTATATATTTTTTTTTTTTTTGAAGGGCTCATTAATGAGTTTCCGGAATGTTTTTCCTGAGAAATCTGTGACCTTTGACAACAAAAAAATGTTTCAGTTGACCAAAAATGTAATCATCCTGCAAGGAGTGTGAATGTACGTGCACATAACCCCCTAGTCCTGGCTGCCACACTGCAAAGGCCTTATTTCAATCTATTTACTCCATGACTGTGCAAATAAAAGATGTATCAAAAATTTGGGGAGTCTAAATTATTCAATGGGGGGGGCTATATTACTCAATTTGGCTGTAAGAATTTTGGGAAAAAGAAGATCATTCAGCCAATTATGGTGTGGCCCCTTTTTAAGTATATTACATTCATCAGTGGTGGGTCTGTTACATTGCCCAAGTCCTTTTACCACTGTAACCTTAAAAAAAACATTATTGGTCAACTTAGAGTGATTGCTAACATTTATTCTCAATTGGCAACAAATAAATCAAATGTTTAGTTGTACTGCATTATGATTGTAGCCGTTTTGCTAATGGGATAATAAACATCGTCATCAAACTAAAAACGACAAAGAAGCTTCTAAATATCCAAGCGTTTTGAATTCTTAGTCCATCCATCATTTCTCTCACCTGAAGCAGCTTTCAGTGACAAAAAGAGAAGACATTTTGATTATACCCATAAAACCAAAACAAAAAATAAAGCATTTCTTTAGTTAAGTTCCTCTATCTGTGAAATGTCCTTCAAGCTTCCTTTGTTTCTTAATACCACAACTGCATGAGCACAGCATGATCTGCAAGGGAATTTTCATCAATAAGGGCCAAAAAACCAAAAAAATGATTCAATCTTAGACAGTAGTACATTCATTCTGATCCCTGCCAGCTGCCAAATTAAAATATTGCTGTGATAAGACATTCTCAAAGCCAGGAGAAAAATATTTGGTCTAGCATAGCAAAATGATACACAAATGGATGGAAAATTATATGGTAGTAGCCAGCGACATGATTCAGAATGACATGATGTAGAACAGGAAATCCCCATTCCTTTCAATTAGTAGTCTGTGACATTTCCCTGATATTTCCAGATTTATAACAGGAGTGGAGTAAAGAAAAAAATTCAAGATAAGTGATATCTTGACTGATGACAATAGTGACAGCAAAATATCAAAAAAATGTTGCCCTTACACAATACATATGCTGAAAGTTAGTATTATCACAATTGCCTAGTGTAGTACTGCAGCCAGCAGTGGAAATCAAAGAGAAACCAGTAACTCTTCAAACAAAACAAACAGCGGATTAAAAAGTTAAATTTGTAAACAGATACTGTACAAATCAAATATGCAATGGTCTGTCTCAAAATACATTTAACTTGTGAGGTGACAGGACTATATAAAACTCATCCATGGCTCTGCCACTTCTGAGTACTGGTCCTTCCCTCTCACACTTCAAAATAAAATTGCAATTTATAGTCACACCATTGCATATCCCCTATTTACAGTGCATCTTGTCATGGGCTATATCTGTAACCATTCTGAGAATACATACTGTACAGTAGCAGCAGATTGCCAAACAAAGTGTATGGTCACAAAAACAACAACAAAGAGGCTGCTCCAAGTTAGTGCACTTCCTCTCAAACACTCAGCTGAGAAAACTGAAAAACTTCCACAAAACCAAAAAAAAGACACCCCCAACAGTTGGTGGGCTTATAAAAACTAGTTTATTGTGGAGGGAGAACTTTACGTACTACAAACTAGAGTGAAGGTGCAGGGTGACACCCCCAAGCAAACAACCTAATTTTTCATGCAACACTTTTGCACTGGACCCCTGAAAAAGCATAGAATCACTGTGTGAAATATCAGGGGCGCGATATTCAAAAGACTGCCAGGGCACAAATCCAAGTTTGCTTGCACAAACCAGGTTTTGTGCAAATGTGCTATATTGAAAAGCCCGGTTGGTGCAGGCAAACAGGGTTTCTGCTTGGGCAACGTTGTTGGGGGCAATGTAAATGAAGGAGAAGGGACCTGAATATTGGCACAGCAATCCCCTTGTTGATGCAGATACCGCTAATGAACAGCACAATGTACTCTGGTACACCCCTAGCAGTTGGTGAAGGAAGTGCATCTGCCCCCGACCCCCAATACAGTAGTCCTGGTGCTAATGGTTCCCACCCCCCACCAAATTTAAGTATCAAATATGCCAGTAATGTGGACTCTTTGGAGGCAGGTCTTGCAATCAGGACGTTGTGGCAATAACTCTTTACAGGATGTGCATTCCTTGAGAAAGATACTGTTGGCACTCTTCTAGCATGTGCTGAGGCACAAGGTCACTGGCTCCTCACCACACACACACACACACACACACACACACACACACACAAGCAGTGAATGTATCTCCCAATAAAGGCAGTACTGTGGATTGTGTCATTTCAGTTTTACAAATGGCCTGGCAATAACCAATTCTTGTTTAGAAAATGCATCACCGTGCAGTCATGAGTACCCATAGGCATGGCTGGTAACATGGTTCGTTCAGATAGCAAACAGATATATATTAAAGGCACTGTTTACTTATAGAAGAGGTAAGAATTTCCCTGTAAAGCTGTATACAATGGTGACTGATGCCGTATACCTCTGCAGTTAGAGTCATACCACAGGAAAAAACTGACCATAAAACCCCAAACACAACTAAAATGCTTAATTATTCCAAATTACTACTCCCCCCCCCAAAAAAAGGAGAGTGTTGCCTAAAACAATTCTCCCTTAGAAAATTCAAATACCAGATGACACAAGCCTGAGACCAGTAAGACATCTATCAAAAAAGTCCAAAACAGCAAACACACACACACACACACGCACGCACATGATCACAGTTTGAAATACTGAAGACATACATTAACTCCATCACACCTTCATTTACTGTATACAGCCAAAAACTACAGCCTCTACAAAATGTAGCACCGTCAATGACCACAGCCCTAAAAGCTGACAATTTCTCAAAAACCTGTTTCCATGCTGTTTCCTACTATACCCTCCAAATATTCAGGTTCTTCAACACAGCTTCAAGCCTCTCACCAACTGCTGTCTTCCATGCTTTGCAAACTGCCACACCACACAGATATTTTAACATCATCCTAAAGACAGTAGGGAATGCTCAGGGTTGATCTGTCTAACTTTAGAGCAGCAGCCATTGCAACACTACCTGCATTCAACTGCACCATGCACATACAAGGCTCTGCACATGCAGTAGTGCATACATGTGAAAAAGCAGTTCTCTCACCAAGAAATAATTGCAGTGGTTATCCAACATTTAAAACCATCATCCTTATATTACATTAAATGCTATATAAGAGGGTGAACAGGAGGAATATGCCATTCTTGGTAATCTAATGAGGTTGAAGAGCAATGCTTACTTAGCCCTTATTCAATAAAAGTACTACATAATGGATTGCAGTGAAATAAACACATGCATCTATCTATACTACTGAGTGGCCAGACCTCTAACTCATGAGTGGCAAAGTCTAATGTTAGCTGTGAAGGTTGTACCTTTTACGTGTTGAGATGACTATGTTATCCCACTACAACCTATTATGCATTTGATACATAACACACCAATTGTAATACTTGCTTTAGTGTTTTACATCATTTTTACTTAATACTGACTTGCTCTCTATTGTAAACTATCTAGCAATATTTTTCTCTTGTTTCATTTCCAGATTCTAATTGGAAATAACATTTAACCCATAGGCTGCCAACATAATTAGAACGTATAGTAATTCTGGACTGATATCAGTCTGCAGCCCTGCAAGAGTTGGGAAATGCTATGCCAGGATATACAAATCCCTGAATCTTGTTAGGTTCTTATTGTGGAAATGTCAAATAATTTTCTAGTACTATTTAAAAGGCGATTTATTGTAGTCATTTGGCTTACATGTTTGGCAAGAGTGAGCCATACTGGTAGGTGCTTGTGTAGGCCTCTTTATGAGACATTTGGAAAAGTGGTTCATTATCATTTTCTCTCATATAAGTAGTGTTTATGGTGATGTGCGTAAAAATGAATGAACAAAGCAGTTTGCAGTCAGATTATTACAATCAGCTGCTTTAGCACACAGAATGCTACAAGATGTATAGCTGTTTACAGAGAAATTGAGTTCCAATTTATTGTGTGAATGAATGTGCAGAGAGTGGCCCGATGCAAGTGTGGCAATAACATTAGTGTGGAAATTAGGCAACTGCCACACTGTCTAAAGGATTATAGTTTTCATTTCATAAAATATTCCCACCATTGTGGTGTCAATATGATCTGCATAAAGCTTGAGGGTCAGTGATGTGCAGATTACAAATTTTATCATAAGCAATTGAACCAACATTGAATGTAATTTGGAATTTAATACAAGATGAATAAAATTATATTATACAATGGCAAGGAAATTTCCTGCCCTCTGACTGGTCATTGGGTGCCTCAACAGTGATGTTATTTTTATAACATCATGGTGTGAAGTCCAGGCATGCACATGACCAAACACACCGAGAAATCATGACACAGCTCATTCATACACACAGTTTTCCCACCAAACAGAGACTTCACTAAACTGTGCATGCACCACACACACACACACACACACACACACACACACACACTCTCCATCCCTTGCACCTCCAGGCAACTCAGTATAAAGTCACAGTGAAAAAATAAATTGTAGAAACAGCCCTTTTAATGCCACTGGCTTCACTCTGCTAGTTCTGTGCCTTAATGCAGCACACACTTGATTCTTGCCACATGACTGCTTTCCCAGAAAACCACATGCAGCAGCTCTTTCAAAAACAAAATAAATAAAAATGCTCCCTTTAACAAACAAACACTCTAAGTAGCTGTGTTGTTCTATTTAATTGGTAACTAAATTACTTAAAACAAAAAAGATTTGAGTAAAACAAAGTCGTCATTTGAAATGGCATCTCATTACCTCCTCTTCCTTCACTACAGTGCATGAGCATTTCAAAACCTCACTCCACACACCACTCAGCTCCATCCAAAAAGAAACAGCCATGCTGCTTATACAAAGAAATCATAATGAAACAAAAAACCCACAGATGCATAAAAAAAACCCATCACAGTACATACATTTATTGTAGTTGTCACCGCTACTTGTGATCGCTCCGGCACGAAGAGTAGATTCATCACTGCTGAAGTAGTCTCTAGTCCCACTCATATTTCAAACTACTGATAAGGAAATCAAGAAAGAAAAAGAAAGAACAAACGAATCTAACATGTTCAAAACAATAGTCTAATAATCAAAACTGGCATCCAGAGACAGGGCTGGGGAGGGTGTCATAGCAGGATAGGAATCCAAATCAAAACAACAGCATACCTGCTGAACACAAAACATTACAGCAGCACCATCTGCTGAACAACATAGAAACTAGGGACTCTTTTTTCCAAACAGGTACACCTGCCTCAACAAAAATTAAAAAAAAAAAAAAAAAACACACACAAGAAAGTATTTGAAACACATTCTCCCCTTTTTATTTTTTTTCCCTTTAAGCAAACAAGCTATTGTATAATAGAATAAGGCACTCCAGGATGTGCATTATCGTGCAATAACCTCACTCTTGGTGTGGTGGAAGCACTCTGCTTTGCCTTGTGCTTTAACCCACCCCAGGAGTGATGTTATTACACAATAACACATACCCTGCTAATGCTTTATTGCTTAACATTAGTAAAAGGCAGTATAAATGGTCATATAGACCAATGGTTCACAAGGACAAAATTTCAAGCGCTGAAGGGTAAACACCCACCAACATCATCACCATGCAACTTTACTACTTAGTGATTAATAACAGCATGAAAAGCATTTTTTAAATGCAAGTGCTAAATACTATGGAAGTATTCAATGCATTGTCAGAGATGAAGATCCCAGTTTAGAAATATTTGAGGCAGTCGGTAGGACAACAGATGGGCCTTGCAATACTTTCCATCTGGGAGCTACATAGAAAAGATTATAACTTTCCGAGCTGACTTCCAACATAAAACCAATTTTTAATATGAACAAGGGTGAAGGAAGTTCGCTAGATATTAACATATCATGGCATGGCCAATAGTTTGTTGTTCCATACCAGTAATATTTTCCCCTCCTCAGAGATTTGTTTATGTAGCTTTCATCGAGGAATACTTATTACTTTGTAGCCTGTAAACAGAATGGGAAATGCATATTTGACTAGATAGACCACAAGGCCTATATCTGCTGTCACATTCGTGTGTTTGTATATCAGATTTACAAATCTATAGCATAAGAAATGTGGTTGTCAGATGATAACTGGTGGGTAAAGCATACTGAAGGTACAACCTATTCCTGAAGAAAAGTAGGGAGAAAGACTGAGGAGCAGCTATTTATGTGCGAAATGATAGAACAGCTATGGAATTGTTTAAGCTGAATTCAGATGTAAGTGAGATAATTTAGCTCAAGCCAGGAGTCAGAGGGTCCAAAACTTAGAGAGAACATATTATAGGCCACCAACTCAATCTAAAGATCTATAGGAGATGTTACTAGAGGAATTAAGATCCATAAGGGCAGCAGATAGAGGTGCACTCATGGGAAACATAAACCAACTTGGAATGGACTAGGACAATAATAATGATAGTAGTAAGTTGGAAAAGGAGATTTTTTTCAATTACATGCTGTGACGTCGAACAACTAGTTAAGAATACCAGAGAAGAAAATACTTTAGATTTAGTGCTAAGCAATATAGGAGAGGAAATTAGGGAGTGTCATGTAAGAGAACCCCTGAGTACTTTTGACCATAGCATGGTGCAAATTATTATCAAGACGAAAAGCTGGTGAAGCATAGTATTACTACTTTTAAATACTTCATAAGAGCAAATTTTGTGAAATTCAGGAGGAAATTGGACAAATGGATTGAAATATCTGTTTTAGGGATCACAGTCTAGTTTCTAGATATGGAATTACTTGTGTGAAAAATAATCAGGCTCTAGAAAAACAAATTTATCCCAGTGCATAAGATTTATAACCAAAAGGAAAAATTCCTTTATGGAGGTTTCAGAGTATCTCTGAAAATCAAGCCCCCAAAAAAAGAAAAAAAATCTGTAGATTGAGAGAAGTAAGAAAGATGAGAACTTGAAAATAATACTACTTTCATTTGTGAATGTAAAAGGAAGATGAGAGTTGCCAAGAGTAAAATAGGGAGGTATATAAATGCTGAAAGAGGCATTACTTAAACAATAGGCTCCCTGCAATAGAATGGCACTATTCTTGTGAATGAAAAAAGGGTACATGACATTTTCAATCAGTACTTTCATTCTGTCTTTCATAAATCTGATCTAGATATGGTTCCAAATAAGGAGGGGGATAACTTCAAAAAGACTGAGAAATCAAGAGTGAGCAGGAAACTTCTACATCTGGATAGAACAAAAGCACCACAGCCAAATAACATACACTCAAGGGTACTAAGGGAGGTGGCATCTGCAACTGCTGGTCCAGAATAGCAATTTTCAACAAAGTCACTAGAAGACTGGGAATTACTAGTAATTTGGAAGGAGCAATAATAGTCCAGATTTTCAAAAATTACTCCAGGGCAGATAAAATTAATTACAAGACAGTAATCCATACCAAAGTAGTTTGTGAGATTCTGTTTTGATTACTGATATATATATATATATATATATATATATATATATATATATATATATATATAGCTGAAAACAATTAAGAGGACAGAACTCAACATGATTTCTGCAAAGTTCAGACTTCCCAGTTAGCAAAACACTTTATATGGAGAGGTAGGTGGATGTAGGATATCTAGATTACAGCAAAGCATTTGACACTTTATAAACACAAGGAGCTAGTCACTCATGACACAAGGAGCTAGTCACCCTAAAACCTTAAGGTATACAATTAAATTGTTAGAGGAGTTGCCGCATGGTTAAAATGCAGACAGAAAGTAGAGGTTAATGGGTACCTGTCAGGTTGCAACACAGTAATATGTGGGGTTCCAGAAGGGTACATATTTGGACCACAACTTTTTAATAGTTGTGTGTTGGGGGTGTAATGTAGAAATGGGGGTGGGTGACTACATTTGTGAATGACAAGAGAATTGGCTTTACTGTTGACTCGTCACAAGCAATTCAGAATATACAAAGGGAATATAAAAAAACTGAAATGTAGGCAAAGGCAGCTAACTTGAAATTCAGTATTGGAAAGGGCAAAATCATACACACCATGAACTGGGTAAGGAGTCTAATGATAAGAGAGGCTTGGGCATGATTGTGTCAAGTGATTTTAAACAGGCAACTCAATGTGATGAAGCCAGGTAACTGAATGACTCAGTGGATTGGTAGTGGGTTAAGGAGCCTTTTCACCTTCAGGCTACTGGTTCAAACCCAGCAGAGGCGGACAGTGGACAAATGCCATTTTCACCTGAGGGTTGTTCATTGGCCTATGTGAAATAAGCTGTGGTGGTCTCAGTCCAGTTCCCAGGGGCAGGTGCCACATCACAAAACCATCAACACAATTGGCACTAACACAGTATCTCATGAGGCTAAGGATTAAATGAGCATAGAGTCTGGACTATCCTCTCATTTAAGCAGCAGTCCCCTTCATATCAAGGTTGAGGCACACTGGCACTGTGGAGAAGCTTGCACTGTGATTGCCCATGCTGTACTCATCATGTGGCTAAGCAAAGAACTTCAGATTCTAGTGCTGTCAATCCAGCACCTTTCATGAACACTAAATTTACACACAGAAAAAGAAAAAGAAATGGTTTTCTTTAGTAACTGGGTAAGATCCACTAGGCACAAGTGCCTGTTTTCAGAGGTGACCCAGGAGCACTGGTGTGCTTAAGTTACTCGATCAGGGTGACACAGTATACAAATGGAGGTTGTGGGAATAAAACTCAGACGAGGGGGGTTGCAGGAAGTAGTCTGTTGGTTAACTAGAATCTGCAGCTTATCCAATAGGTAGGGAAATGGGCAGACTGGGTGGGCCAAGTGGTCCTTATCTGCTGTCAAAGTCTATATTTCTATGTTTCTATCTGTACGAATCTCATTCACAGCTCGTTACTTTCACTTCTAGGCTACACTGCCAGCAAAAATTAGTTTCTAAATTAAATTAGAATTATGGGACATATTGCTAGAAATGTCACCAGCCAGGACAGAGGGGTGATTTTGTCCTTGTTTGTATCCTTGGTGAGAGTGCACATGGAATACTGTGGACAATTCTGGTCTTATAAACAAAACAGAAACAGAGGCTTGAAGGGGTTCAGAGAATTGCCACTTAAATGATTAATAAGGTGAAAGACAAATGATGAAAAAAGAAGATTAAGTCTCTACTTCTTTAGTTTGGAACAAAAGAGAAGGAGTGGAGTCATGATTTCAATATTCTAGGCAATACCGAATAGAGCCTGCTGGAACAGTCTTAAACTTGACAAGAAAAAAAATTATTTCATCACAAGGGGACAAAACTGGCAACTTAAAGGAGAAGTTTATTTAAGCATATTTTACCAGGTAAACAAGCAGAGCCGATGAGATTCTTCTCCAGTTGTGACATGGGTATTGGGGGGGTGATCATAGGGAAGGTTACATTCACCCATAAGGGTCTAATATACATAAACAGTATAAAATGTGAAATATTAAATGCAAAATACAAGTTGAAATACAGTGTAAAGTGCAAGGTGTAAACCATGAGGAATGTGCAGTTGATGGAGTTACATACAATCCTCTGAGTAACAACAGGGTATATTACATACAACAAAGCACTGTGAAAGTAGGCATGGGTTATAAGATACACATTCTAGTGTCAGATGTGGGAAGTAACATGGTCTCCATGGGTTTATACAGAAAGCCTAGGTTCAACATAGTACAGTGGCCCCACTATGTAATAACAGGTCTATGTCATTTGTTGCAATCATAGGAGGGGTCTCAGGGGCAGCTGGAGCATGAAATCAAGGAGGAGTGATGATTGACCCTAATTAGTCTCTGTGTGGAATATGTGGGATATGGTGAATTTGGTAGCACGATTATTCCAAATGGAGGGATGCATGTAGGTGATGGAGGCTTACCATGGAGAAGGGTATGTTTTTCCTAAAGAATGGTTTCCTTCTGGAACATTTTACTATCTCATATAGTTGAGAGTAAAACCATGGACATTAGAACTCTGATGAATATACTGCCAAGCAGGGTATAACTGGATACCACCATTGAGAAATAGTGGCAATCTAGATAGGGATACAAGTTTTTTGCTCAAAATACTGGACAATAATGATACCCAAGGAAATCAAGTGGCTTGCTAAAAGGGGAGGCAGAGATAGTGGATTTCTATAAGGGAGTAAAGGTCACATGATATATAATAAATGGATAGTACTATTAGTCTACAGATGTACACAGAATAGCATACAAAAAAATAAGAGAGGAAGCATTCATAACGTTGCATCTCCCCCGACCACCACAACTCACTAATGGGCCTAACCTTTTTAGTTTCCTTATCCAAACTTTTTTTTTTTTTTTGCTGCTGACCATAAATTCAATTTTAAATGCAGTAATTTCTGCTAGTGCTGCAATGCAGTTAGATCATCCACATAGGTTATACTACGACTCAGCATAAGTACCATACTTACTATCCCATTTCACCCATGCATTCCTCTAAAAGTGCCAATCAGCTCAACATTCCAAAAGAAATCCAGGATATAGTATGTTTCATGCATACAATACCCAAATGTATGTGCATGCACAAATACATAAAAGATAAACTGCACATAATTACCATAGATGACCAGATGTAATATAATAAAACAAATCAGGTTAATGAGGTTACAATATCATTTGAAAATCTACTGTTACGCAGCTATTCTCATTTTATTGGACAGCAAAATGGATCCCACTTTGGGGTGAGTTTTCTGCTTTCTTGTCAAAGCTTTGCAGCACCTAGGTCACCTTTCATTATACGGAGTTAGAAACAAAAAAATAAAATTGTGATCAAGAGCCTGAATGCCCCGTGTATAATGTCTTGCTTACTTTCTTCAAATAACTAACTCTTTTGAAGTACTGCATATACTAGAAAGCTTGAAACAGGTCATCTATTTGGAATTAAAATTCTGTGTGTCTTTTATTTCAGGTCTTGTTTCTTCTGGGCCCTTCAAAAATGTATTTTGTGTGTTACATAAAGAAGCTCAAATTTCAAAGTGGACGCTAAATGACAAATCCATTTGAGCTCAATAAGACAAACTAATAACTCAGTTGTGCTATGAAGATACAATGCATAGTAATTAAAACACAATGAGGTAAAAGATTACTCAAATGTCTAAGTGTTACAATTTGTTGGGTTTGAAGGTGCAAGCACCCCCATATAGCAATTTTAGTACCCCTTCAGGTGTCTCTCCCTAGCAACCTGTGTTGTCCAAGAGGCTTACCTGCCATTTTGGTAGAACCCCACTTATCCCCTGGTAAGACTCTTACAATGAGAGAACTGAATGGTTCCACATACAGTAGAGCCAGCCATGATGCAACACAGTAACCGACATGTCACAAAATACTATGTGACAAAAGTTCTTAATTGCCTTTGAATTGCACTGTTCCTGCAGTATACTGCAGCATTTTTTTAATATACTGCACTGCATCCTGGAGGTCACTGCTGTGGTTTAATAGAAAGGCTACTGACACAGACTGAAGTGAAAGAGCCAAGTCAAGTATATTAAACATGGTGGTCCAGCTTTCCATTCTCAAAACCCATCAAATTTGGAGTTACTCCAACTGAAATCAATGCACTCACTTTATTTCTTCATAAGGGAACAGTTTTGAGACGATCAAAAGGTTCATAATTAGCAGGCCAGGAAGTGGACATCGGGGATCTCTTGGGCAGACTTGTTTTTCTAGAATGTTGGGGGTGGAGCTCAAATAACTATTTTACAATGAAACAGAATACAGTGGTGTCTGCCAGGATCAATGGCAGTGGCAAAAATCACAGATCCCTGTACGAAAAAAAGCATTAACTGCAGAATTCTGCAGGATCACCAGCTAATACAATTTTAGAGTTATGTTTTCATATAAATGTATCTCAAAACATTTTACGATGTTGGAGATGATAATAGGTGGATTTACTGACCACAGAGATGTGTGGAGAAAAGATTATTTCTGGGGCAAAGTATACTGCAAGACATCTGATTAGGAGGACCAAGGGGATGGAGAAGGAGTCAATGACAATGATAGAGAACGCTGAAATATGAGGTAATACTTTCTTGCCAATGAAGAGGATTCCATCAGCAACACTAAAGTTGGAATCAGTGTTATTATGAAGACATGATGAATGGCAATGCAAATTAGCAGGGTTGTAGATAAACAAGACTCCAAACAAGGACAGGGACAAGAACGTCATCTAGAATAGAAGAGGGTATTGGTAGGAAAAAATCACTTCTACAGTCAAAGTTTAGTTGGAGAAATAGGAGCAAAACCAATATAGTACCCAATACCCAAATACAGTGCTCAAGACAGCAAAAGAGAATTAGGTGCCACATTCAGATCAGTGTGGATAAAGAGAGAAAATAAGCCATCAGAGGTATGAAAAGGTCACTGGCAAACTGAAAAGGCAATACACAAGTGCTATAGATGGATGGATAGTCAGATGGAAAAGAATGAGAGATTGTTCAGAAACACGATTAAAACCAGAGTTGAAAATAGGTTTTTTTAAAGACTTTACTGGTAAGAGGAAGTTAGAAAGAGGGTGATAGTCCAAGACTATTGATATCAAGGGAAGGTTTTCTAAAGAGAGAGGCAACCACTCCAGTCTTAAGGGAATCAGGGATAGTGCCAAAGGGAATGGAGGGATGAATGATAGCTATGATACAGGATTCTAGGGTAGGGTGCAAGAGGCAGAAGGATGGGAGGCAGGAGAAATGGGGTCAATGGTTAAAAAAAAAAAAAATACTACAGTTCATAATCTTTAGGCTTTCATTTAGCCCAGGGGAGAATTAGGAACAGAAGAGATGAGATGGGGAGATTATGTGGTTTGTGGGAGAAACCCAATGCTGAAGTACCGGACTGCACATTCAAGGCATAAAGTGGACTTAACTGTCAATCATAATGGTATGCATGCCTTTAAAAAAATGCATACAGCATCCATTTGCACTGCAGCTGTAGCAATCAGTACCAAATAATCAGCGCGTATGACATAAGGTTCTTGACACTGAAGCAAATCATCCAGACTAAAAACTGGTAAAATAAATGAGTGTAAATGTTAACAGTGATGTAAGTTGATGTAAAGGAATAGTTCAGGTGATTAAAGCTTCTCTTGCCACTTGTACTTCTAAACAACAAAACTACCCCTTTCTACTCCAATCTTGGCTTCCACCTGCCACCTACACTTGTTTGGACTTCCATTTGTTCTTTAAAACAAACAAACAAAAACAAAACAGCTTGCCAGCATGAGAGAGGAAAACAGTCTTGCTTGTCTTCAGCCAGGTCTCACAAAACCAAGAATTTAAAGTCCACGGTAAACATGTTTAATATAAGACCCATTTTGATATGTTCCTTTGTAAGGAAAGTTTTCTACTGTTAACTTAAATATATGGTCTTCCCAAATATTAAGACAAACGCATGTGAAAATGATGATGTCCACGCCTAAGCAAAGTTAATATTTTTTTTTTTAATGGGAGGTTAGTGTGCCAAGTCACTCAAATTCTAAAAGCCCATAAAAAACTTCTATCAAATGATGTATTAAGTGTAGATGTCAGCAGCTCAGATATACAAATATCCTAATCAACCATATATTAAATCAAGGCAGCAGCTATTTCACAGAATATTCTGAGACAAAAAAAAAATGTCCTTGGGGACTTTATGTCTCAAGGTTCCAAGAGATTGCTGATATTTTGATTAATTTATGTAGTATTTAAATATGTATATCTCTGTCTGGACTGCTTACACCAACAGGTAAGCACAACACTTCCTCTGAAAGATATTATCATGGGTTTGAGACCCGGCACATTAATTGTACCTTTATCTTAAAGAAAGCCATCCACTGGTTGATTGCACAAGTCACAGGTTTGTGAGGTATTATGATATTTAACTGGTTAAGAGAGTAGTCAAACACTATAAAATCAGTTTAAAAAATGTTTCCATATGCAAAGAATAAATCTAGAAAAAACAAGTGGCTGATTTATGCTGCTACCACATACAGTCTATAAAATGAGTGCTAAGCTTTACCCCACATGATTCAAAGCATGACCACATCTGGGGTTCTTAACTCCATGTTTCCCTATAATTGATGCATGATGGCTGAAAGTGTTATATGAAGCATGCAAGTAACAAAATAAGTACAACACACACACACACACACACACACACACACACACACACACACACACAGTTTCCTACTAAATCTGAAATGGTATATTTAAAGTAAATGTTGCTCCCATGTGTCATGCCATCAAATACAGTTTCCAGGATAGCGCTATACCTGAACTGGATTTACTGAGGGGTGAACATGTAGCTATATAGAGATTCTTCAGTATCTGGAATATATATTTTTTTTAATACATAATTTTGATAAACTGTTGCTTATTTTCTTTACACTTCTGTACTTTTCTTACCACATTTGTTATTGATGTGGGTATGTGGATGTTTTTATCCCTCAGAAATCTCCTGCTCTTCCTGCTTTCCATCTGCTGATGCTATAAACCTGTAAGATACATCATGCTGCTGTGGGAAGGCTTATGTCAAAACTGTGATGTCAGCAGAGAGAAAGCAAGAGAGAATATGAGGTCTGAGGGTTTCATTGAAGTGTACTCAGTATGAATAGTATGAGGGGTAATCAGAGATATTTTAAAGGGAAGACAGACCTTGCTTTTGTCACATTAGTATAACTACGAACGTGGGAATGTGTGAAGTTTGTAATACACTAGTGTATGTTTTCATGCACTTCTTTGCAGATCTTCTTTTGTTTACATATTTAGGGTCCCATAATATAAACATTACCATTTTCCTGTTCAATTTTAATTTTTAAATTACTTAGTAGTTCCAGATCTCAGTGGCATCAGTTGAGCAAAAGCCTACAGTGAAGCTTTCCATGCAGGGCTTCTCCTCAACTTAGGACACTACAAACCTCTGACACTAAGTATTTAAAAATGAATATTGGGCCGGGAAAAAAGCATTAATGAGGGACTCTGAATATAGAAACAACAGTGACCCATTACAAAATACACACACAAACCAATATACTGGTAGTGTTAAAAACACACTTCAAATTGCCTTAATTTCCAACTATATTAAAAAAAAGGTAAAAAACAAGCCAGACGTATGTTCCCTTTAAGTGAAAGCAAAATTGTGTCCCAATAATAAGCCTTGAAACATTTCCCCAGAGACTAAAAAATGTTAGACTTCAGGCAAACTGCTCTGCTCTAAATATGTCAAACAGGAGACCGAAGAACAAACAGCACACATTTTAAAAAGCATCTGCCTATTAAAATATCAAAGATTTATAACGCTAATGTTGAATGTTGGAGAGGCTTTTTTTTTATTTTAACCTTTCTTCTGTTGTTGATCCTCTTAATATTTTCAATAATGCAGCACGTATTTCACAGAGTTCCTTAAAACGCAACAGACTGTCCCAAGCTGACCTCACAATTGCAGTTTGTGACAGACTGTTGCCATGTTAAGCAGCATCATGATGTCATAAACAAAGGCACTACAGGGTCTGCTGGGGACAGGAAAATGTTTATTTTACAGATTTTCTTGATACACTGCCAAGATGCATTATAAACCCTGGAAAGGAAAACTGAAATGATAAAAATGCATTTTCTAGTAAACTGTAATAGCTAAAGCTTCATGTTTTATGATAATGTATGATGAAGTGCAGAGCTGCTCTGTGAGCTTAATTCAGTTCTTCTTGTAAAATCTCAAAACCAATTGATATTAAAGGGTCATGTATCTAGTTACAGAGTCTCCCCTGTAAAACTGCCCCCCCAACTCTCTATTGAAACTGGTCGTGTTAATTATTTTGCATAACCATTTTAGTACTTTGAGCTTCATGGAATGCAAGAAAAGAGTTCCTTCATACAGCAGCTTTGTAGGACTCGATGCTCTTTTAATTCATACAAGATCAGAATGCAGTTTATGTTTGGAGATGAAAGGGAGACTTACAGCATGTGTTTTGGCAGCAGAATTGACAAATGTTGCAGCACAAGTAAATAATGTTTGTTTACTTGTGTAGTTTTCTCTTGTGACCCATGATGTAGTTCTGCTCTTCTCTGAACTAGAATAGAACTGCTAATCCACGAAGGAAGTCAAAACAGACACTAAAATGACAGAGGTGTTTTTCGGTACATTTGCTTTAACTCAGTCATAGACATACATTCAAAAGACGCTGGTTGAAGGAATGGTGCAGAGGAGGAACGGCTACACAGGGACTGCGGGACTACCCGGGAGGAGGGTAAGAACCTATACAGAGGTGATGGCTTGCATGCATCCAGAAAGGGAACCACAGTCCTCAGTGGACAGTCTAAATATCACTTTGATGAACATTAAAACTAGCTGAGGATGGTGGTGATGAAAGACACACACACACACACACAGGTTGAGATAGAGAGTACGGAGATCCTGAAAGGACAGAGTGCCTCAAGATACAACTTAATCAAAGAGGCAGGGTGGCAACAAAGGAGGAAGGAGAGAAAAGAAAATCAAAAAAGAACGGGGGGGGCAAACGGAAGAGGGAGAAGCAACAAGCAAAGATCTAACAAACTCTAGAAAGCCATGAGCACAAATGGTAGAAGTCTGGGAAGTGAGATCCCAAACTTAGAGGCCATCATGGATACTTTGGTCATTATCGAGTCAAGGTGAAATGACATCAATGATTGGGACATGACCACACCAGGCAAGACACTGTCCAGAAAGGACATGGTGGGAAGGAAAGGAGGGGGTGTGTTGCTTTATGTGAAGGAATACACAGAAGCAATGGAAGTACAGGGAATTCTAGATGAAAATGGGAGTGTTACTGATGGGAGATTTCAATCTGCTGGATGTAGACTGGAGCCTCCCAGCTGCAGCTTCAGCTAGAAGCAGGGACATCCTGGACTTCCTGCAGGAGAGGTGTTCCTCAGGCAACTAGTCAGTGAACCCACTTGAGATGGGCCAATACTGGACCTGGTTCTTAACAACAGGGCAGTATTGTTGACATCAAGATGGGAAGCCATCTGGGGACCACTGATCATCATACAGCAACAGCTGTGGAATCCAACCACACAATGATGAGAGTCCTGGACTTCAGAAGGGCAGATTTTAAAACATGGGTGAATGCCTCAGGAAGAACCTGGCTTGGGGAGATTACCTGGGAGAAGTGGAGGAACAGTGGGCCAACCCAAAAGATGGCATAGTGAATGCAACAAACCTCTGTATCAAGCAAGCAAGCAAGCAAGCAAGCAAAAGGAATAGGAAACCAGTATGGTTCTTGAAAGAGATGGCAGAATCAGTGAAGGCTAAAACAACAGCATTCACCAGGTATAAGGGACCCAGATAAAGGAGGACAGGGATGGGTTTAAGGAAAAGGACAGGGAGGCAGGGAAGCAGTAAGGGCACAAAGGCACAAACTGAAGGAAGAATAGCTCAGCAGTATCAAAAGGGACAAGGCATTTTTAGATATTAGCGTAAAAAAGAAGACAACAGGAGGACTGTTAGATTAAAGTGGAGGCTATATGGATGGGGACCAAGAAAAGGTAGACATCCTGAACACTTACTTCTGCTCAGTGTTCACAATGGAAGGGGAAACAGAGGTACCATGACAAAGCATCAGTAGCTTGGATGAGAGGGAAGTGGACACTGGTCCTTTTTCTGAAGAGAGTTCAGAAAGCACTCACTAACCTGAAGGTGAACAAAGCTATGGAGCCAGATGGGGTACATCCAAGGATGCGGAAAAACTTGGGGGTACTAGCTGTACTTGACAGACCAGTTTAACAGATCACTGAAGACTGGAGTGGTCACGGAGGACTGGAGAAGGACAGATGTAATCCCACTTCACAAAACTGTCAGCAGGGATGAGGTGGGCAAATAGAGACCTTTCAACCTGAAGTTAATGGAAACAATACTAAAGAAAAGGACTGTGGAATATCTTGAATCCACTGGGTTACAGGATGCAAGGCAGTATGAGTTCACAGGAGGAGATCATTGCACACACATCTAATAGCATTTTGTTGACTGGTTGACCACCGAATCATATCAGGATGGAGTGGTTAATGTGGCCTACCTGGATTTCAGCAAGGTTTTGAACACCATTCCTCATAGATGACAGACAAGCAAGCTGGTAGCTTTTTGGTGGGCAACAAGGTGGTCACCTGGGTAAGAAACTGGTTACAAGATAGGAGACAGAGGATAGTAGTAAATGGAGTTCACCACGAGGAAGGGAGGGTAACTAGTGGGGTACCTCAGGGTTCAGACGGGACCAGTCCTCTAATGTCTTTATTAGTGACATAGCAGAGGAGCTGAAGGAAGGTCTGCCTCTTTGCAGATGACACCAAGATCTGCAATAGGGTGGACACAGCATAGGGGGGGTAGAAAGGGTGAGAAAAGATCTGAAAAAAACTGAGAAATGGTCAAGGGTGTGGCGGCTAGGTTTTTACACAAAAAAGGCCATAATAGTACACTTAGGCCATAGACATCCAGGAGCAAAGTACAAAATGTGTGGAGCGATACTGGCAGTGACCAAGCAGGAAAAAGACCTGGGAGTAATCATACTGAATGACCTAAAGGTGACCAGGCAGTGTAACAAGGCAGTCAGGAGGGATAGTGGGATGTTGGGATCACAAAAAGGGCATCACCAGCAGAAAGAGGGGGGTGGTGTTGCACCTTATATAGATCAGTAGTAAGATCCCAGCTTGAATACTGTCTCTAGTTCTCGAGACCATATCACAGAAAGGACATAGAGTGGAGGTGGTATAGAAGAGGGCTACCAAAACGGTGCAGGGTCTGCATCAAAAGCCTTATGACAAGAGGCTAAAGGAGCTCAATATGTACACCCTGAAGGAGAGAAGAGGTACGATTAAGACCTTTAAATACCTCACAGTGGTAAATAAGGTACAGGAGGGGAGTATTTTGTTTCTTTGTTAGAAAAAAAATGTACTGTAGAACAAGGAGACATGCTACAAAGCTGGAGGAGGATAGATTCAGGAGAAATGTGAGGAGGTATTTCTTCACTGAAATTATGCATTCCTGGAACAACCTTCCAGTGTACATAATGGGGGGCACAAAAGAGGGGTTCAAAAATGCATGGGATAAGCACAAAGGAATCACAGGGGTAAAGAAGGTGGGGGTGTGGAGACAGCACTACAGACCAAGTGGACATGCAGCAAAAATGAAGGTAGAAAAAAAATTGTGCAGACTGGGTGAGCCAAGCGACCCTTATCTGCCATCAGATTCTATGTTTCTAAGTAAGCCTATGTGTACAACATATCCTGCTGAATATTCTTCTAATCAAACCAAACATACACAGGCACAAATAAGTACAAAGACTAAAACCAAAAAGGTTTTGTAACAGAGAAGTGTTGGAGGTTGTATGTGGAGTGTTTCTCCATACGCAATGTACCAGAAACAATGATAAACTAGGAAGAATGGAATGTGCATTGAATTAAACTTCCAAAGTGTCTTCCAAACTTCCAAAGTGTCTTCCAGCCTAAACTACAGGCCAGACAATGGTAGTTAAATTATTTTAGAATCAAATGCGTCAGCAGAAGGTTCTACACTTCTGTCTCTGTGATGAGGTCAGCAACCAACACTTATGATTTTGTACTCTTTTTGTGAGAGGCCCAAGATACATTACAAAGCATGGACAACTCTTCAACTGAAACATCAGCCTCCACTTTTCCGATCAGGCCAGACAAGCTAACAAGAAAGTAAACCCAACATTAGCAATTAGCTTTTTTAATTAGTCTGTTTTCAAAGAAGAGAGTGCTAAAGGGACTCACTAGTGTGAAAAGTGCACAAAGCAATGATACCAGATGGGGTACATCCTAGGATATTGAGGACATTCATGAAGATACTGACTGCAACTCTAATAGTCCTATTTAAAAACTCACTAGAAACAGGAGTGGTTTCAGAGGACTGGAGGATGGTAGATGTAGTCTTGCTTCACAAAAGTGGTAGAAGGGAGGAGGCTGGCAATTACAGGCTGGTCAGCCTGACATCATTGGTGAGTAAGTTTAATGGAATCACTGCTGAAGTAGAGGACAGTGGAATATCTTGAATCTAATAGGTTTCAAAACCCAAAACAGCATGGATTCATGGGTGGAGGATCACATAAAAAAAAAAAAAACTGGTAGATTTTTTTTGATTGGTTGACCAAGGACTTATATCAGGGTGGAGTGGTGGATGTGGCCTACCTGGACTTCGGTAAGACATTCGACACTGTTCCACACAAGAGACTATTAAGCAAGCTGGGTAGCTTAGGAGTTGGTCCAAAGGTGGTAAACTGGGTAAGAAATTGGTTAGGGTATAGGTGACATAGGGTAGTGTTAAATGGAGTTCACTCTGAGGATGGGAGGGTGAACAGGGGGTGCCTCAGCGATCAGTGCTGGAACTGGTCCTCAATGTTTTTATTATAGATTGAGGGAGAGCTCCTGACCAATCACAGCACTCCTTTCCTCTGTGTGTGAGGCACTCTTATTCAGTGGAGAGCGTCTCATGCTCGGATGCCCTGGAAACAGGCATGTTCTGAAGTTTTTTTTTTTTTTTTTTTTTAATATATTATTGATCATTTTCAATCAATAATATATTAATAATCCCAGAGCCACTTGTTGATGAAAATTAGTGGTTTCATTTGCTTTCATCTTGAGGCAGAACAGCTCAGCTTCACTTCACTGTTCCCACTCAGCTGAAAGCACACGAACCACCTGCTAGCCCGCGACGCGTCTGGGGATCGACACATAAGGACAGTGCACAGGAGCTGGAGGGGAAAGTGTGCCTCTTTGTTGATTACATCAAAATCAAAGTCTATAATATGGTACACACTCAAGGGGGGTGGAAAAGATGAGCAGAGATCTGAAAAAACTCAAGAAATGGTCAAGGGTACAACAGCTGGGTTTCAATGTCAAAAAGTGCAAAATAATGTACTTGGGGACACAGGAACCCAGCAGCAGAGTATAAAAGAAGGGGGAGCATTATTTACAATCACCAACCAGGAAAGAGACCTGGGACTGATCATCTCTGAAGACCTAATGATGGCCAGGCAGTGTAACAAGGCAGTTGGGAGGGCTAGCGGGACACTGTGGTGCATATAGAGAGGTATTACCAGTAGAAAGGAGGGAAGTGATGCTGCCTCTATATAGATTGCTTGTTAAGACCACACCTAGAATACTGTGTGCAGTTCTGAGGCCACAACTCCAGAAAGACACAGAGTGCAGACAGTTCAGTAGAGAGCAACTAAAATACTGCAGGGTCTGCATCAAGAGCCTTACAAGGAGACACTAAAGGAGCTCAATATGTACATTTTGAATAATAGGAGAAAAAGGGTGGATATTACAGAGACCTTTAAATACCTCACAGGGGGTAAATAAGTTACAGGAGGAAAGCATCTTTCAGAAAAATGGTGCTCGAGAACAAGGTACATGCTATGAAGTTGGAGGGGGATCAATTCAGGAGAGATGTTAGGACATACTTCTTCACAGAACAAGTGGTAGATTCCTGGAACAGTCTACCAGCCAATGTCGTGGGGGCAAGAATTAGTGGAGGGGTTCAAGGATGCATGGGATAGGTATAAGGGACTCTTAGTGGAATAGAGGGAGGAAGTGAGAGCCAGAGAAACATAGAAAACATAGAATTTGACAGCAGATAAGGACTGCTTGGCCCACCTAGTCTGCCAATTTCCCCTACCTAACAGATAAGGTGCAGATCCTAGTTAACCAACAGCCTACTTGCTCCTACCCACCATTAGAATTACCTTATGTCTGTCCCATGCATTCTTGAATTCCCCCACTGTTTTTGACTCTACGACCTCCTCAGGAAGGCTGTTCCATGCATCTACAACCCTCTCTGTGAAGAAATACTTCCTCACATTACCTTTGAGCCACCCCCATCTTCAAATTGTCCCCCCTTGTTCTTGCACACCTCTTTTCTGAAAGATGCTACCCTCTTGGACTTTGTTGATTCCCTTGAGGTATTTGAAAGTTCTGTCATGTCCCCTCCCTCCTTTTCCTCAAGGCTAGACGTCCTAAGCTCCTTTAGTCTTTCTTCATAGGTCTTCTGGTGCAGACCCTGCACCATTTTGGTTGCTCCTCTGAACAGCCTACACCTTGCCTATGACTTTGTGGAGAGGAGGTCTTCAGAACTGTACACAGTACTCCAGATGTGGTCTTACCAAGATCAATGAGGGTCTGCGGTGATACTGTAGATAGGGAAAAAACAGGCAGAATGGATGGGCCAAGCTGTCCTGATCTGCCAATAAATTCTATGTTTACCCAACTAAAAAAAATAAATAAATAAAATGGAGAGTACACTGCCATCACAGTCTGTAGTGTTATACAGTGAACAGCATTTCATTATTTTGTTCATTTTGGTAATGGGTGAGTTCCTGATTTTGCATTTTTGTGAACTGTACAGAACCCAGAACTTATGAAACAGGACACTTTAAAAACAAAAAGGCCTTCCCATTTATCATGAAGACAATAATCCAATAAAAATTACTTTTTGGCAAGTGTTGGTGCGCTCACTGCTGAAGCACACAGGAGCAGGCAGTCATATTACACTTTTTCCTATGCAACACCAGCAGCCACTTGCTAACAAGTTTCTTTATTTTACAAAATGCTTGACCTGCAAAGGCACACCGAGTTGTGATAGTTTATTTCTAGTGCTTCTGGGATTACATGGGCTGTTTTATTGGTGGAAGAAATGCTGGCAATGGCACAAGGAAACTTCCCAACACTGCTTCGATAGTGCAATGGGATCTTTAACTTGTGCCGGACAGTGAATAGAGATGCACAGAAGGGACCTTAATTTACAAGAGATTGCTCTCTTGAGGTTTCAGTAGACAGAACCACTTTGTTTTGCTTTGAGTCCTCTCGCTCAAGCCTCAGGCTTGGAGACTCTTATACCACAAGAGGCATCCAATGGAAGTCCTGGTAACATACAGCATATCATAGTAGTATAGCAGAAACACATGCGCGTGCACACACACACACACACACACACAAAAAATGGTCTTAGTAAATTGGCCCATCCTAGTTCAGCCATCAGTAGATGTCAAAGGTTTTGTACAGGTAATAGAATATCAGAATCATTATCAAAACAGACCTCTAATAAACATAACCTCTTTGTACTATAATTATGACTGATTTCTACTATTCTTTACTGTTCTTCTCCCCCCCCCCCCAACACATCTATGAAGAATTCAACATTTCTGTGTACTTAGGTGTGTGTGGGTGCGGAGAGGGAGATACAAGTTCAGTGGAGAAATCCATTATATGAAGACAGATTTTTGTTCCAGTCATATATATTCTAAAGTGCACATGCTGTTGCAACATGTAATGTCTGAAAGCTGTTGAGCGAATTAAAAAAAAATTGTTTTGTAAAACTAAAATTACAAAAGCAGATCTATTATGATTGCATAGCCAGGTTCACTGTAATACAAAGACAAATTACATAAAATATGATCACTCACAAAATTAATCAAAAAAATCCTGCATGGGATTAAATTGATGTTTTCACCAGTTACCTAGTCCTTGGTATTTAAATACAACACATATGTTTAATTAAGAAGCAAAATAATATCACTAGTAATCCATGCACTGAACATTTGAGAAAATACAGACACAGCTTGGTGAGGTAAAGATGCTTTTGTCCCAGTGACTGATTTGAGATGGCAGCAGCGATTAATGAAGAAGTCTGTTTCACTCCCCACCCTGTTTTCAAGCGCATGCGTCACAAAAGAAAAAAAAAGACAAAAGAATAAGCAATTACTGTAGGTTCCCCCCATTCATTTTCACTGCGGTACTGAGACAGTAGACAATCACAGTGCATGCATATTTAAACCCGGAGATACCCAACATAGTGGCATTAGTGTCTGAAATGTATGTAGCGGCATATTTAAACAAGGCAATCTGAGTCTCTTGTGCACTATGTCACTTGCTTAAATAGTACAGATAAATGGTCCATCTCCAAATAATCCAGCAAGGTAGCGTCAAACAGCAATGCACGAGAACAGCAGCACCATTTTACTGCCACTGGTAATCGCAGCTGCAGGTATTCAGATGTGAACTGTAGTTTTATAAGATAGATAATGAACTAACCGGTCCCAATACTTTTATTTATGGCCACGATAGTAGTTTCTCAATAACTGTTTATTATGCCTGCAAAATTCTCAATGCTGCCTCCGCGCTGTCACTCTAGGTTGAAATCAAGTACTCGCCCCCTCCCCCCAAATTTGCATAACATTTCTTCTTAACTGGCGTTTTACCAGAATTAGAGTGTATACAGTAATTTACTTTCGGATGTCTTCTCCAGTTACTGGAACAAGTACATCAACATTTGCATTCAAATTGCCAAACTTTAGCAGCCCCCGAACCGAAGCTCATGCCAGATGCAGTCAATTACAGCGTTCATTTAGAGTGTCATATGTAGATGGTCATGAAAATTAGATTTTCATAGCGTATAACTCCGCACTCGCCTTTATATATAATATCTCCGTTATTTGGAGTACAGCTGTATTTTTAGGCAACACTGATGTGGAAGACCAGAGAACGCCTCCCTCCTCTTCCCTCCTCCATTTTCCTGACACCATTATGATTTTAACCTCAGTAAATCATTTTAATACAGCGTTACAATTAGCAGTTATCGTGGAAAACCTCTCTTTGGTGCAGTCAAAACGATTTGGCGTATTTGTTTGTCTTGGAAAACAGAAATCCTGTACCATCCTGCCATTATTGTATTTCACACATTCACAGAGGTGGCCCTCCCGATCAACAGTTCTTGGAGGTGTATTAAGGTTCGACCGCATATTTATCCTCTATATACACACACACACAAATACGCTGTCCTCCCTTTACTAAGAAATACCACACCTCCTGTATTTTTCCTCAACGCGTACAATAGGTATACGCTTGTCCATTTCTCTTTTCCTGGCTTAACACACAAACACACAATACTTCACATCAAACTGTCAGACTCTCGCTACGCTGCCGTCGCTAAGTGAATGTCTTCTTACCGTGCTGTGCCTAGTGCAAGGCTCCTGGCTGGACTGGACTGGACTGAACTGGCTGGGTGTGTGTAAGAGGGTGTGTGTCGGGATTTTGCTCGGCTTGAACACTGCTTGCTGGTTGCTAGGACTGTGGAGTGAAGCAGTGCAGTGCGCCGCGCCGCCGCTGCTGCTGCTGTTACAGTCTCTGCATTTCTCTCTTTCGCTCATCAACGCGCCCCCTCCCCCTTCTGTGGGCAGTTCAAAGCCCACACTCTCAGTTTCGGATTGACACTCAGACGCAGGAGGGCGCTCTCCACACAGAACATGCTGAATTCATTTTCGGGACTGTAGCCAGGGCTACCAGATAGGGTGCATCAGGCACAAATCTACTATCGAGCGTACTGCACGTCCCAATGCAACTGCATAATAGACTTAAATTATCAATTTCTTGCAATCTTATCTCCTTAATAATGCAACACGACATCTGTGGTGTCTGTAGTGTTTTAAGTGTCCGTGCTCAATGTGCATATTGTTTTATACCACTATGGTAAGGTGGGAACACTTTTTTGGAGTTTGTAAAACCAAAATGCCGAAATATTACTTTATGGGCATGGCTAATGAACCTGAATCTAGCTCATTCTTGATTGCACGGTCTTCTAGCGCCCTCTGCCTGTAAATATGACGAATCGATACTTAACAGTTGTTTCTAAAACAAACACAATTAACGGACTAGAACAGACACTTACCAATGTGAAAGTGTGACCGACTAAAACCAAATGTGATACAGCTGCGTTTGCCCTTCCAAATGAGCAGGGGGCCGCGAGTTGTTCAATACCAGTAGGTTACAAGTTCCGATCTGGTGGAGTTATTGCTATAGCGGCGGCGGAGCTCGGGATCCCTGCAAATCGACGGCGACATGCACTCATCGTTCGCCCCGCTAGTAATACTTCTGCTGCTTTAGGTCTGGAGCATGTAAACGACTGCAATGAGCCAACAGCAGCACCCAGGAACTGAAACTCGAGCAGCATACCAATTAGCTAGTTACCATGGCAACCCCCTCGTTGTAGGGTCTTCAAGAAGCAGCGGAATGATGGCCAGTGAACGGCGCGGTGCTGAGTGCTCCATATTATATCAGGGGCTGCGATCACACGAGAAGCAGGAGGGCAGCTCTATCTACACTGCTACTACTGCAGTCTCTATTATATATCGTCACTCAGTGTATGTACCCTTCCCCAAATTCAACCTACATGTTAATGAAAAGGTTACCTATCGCAGTGGCTTATGTGAAAACGTGGGAGGTGGTGTTGGTAGGTCTGAGTAGCAAAATGTTACAGGGTATAAATGTCTTTTGCTACTCTGTGTGCTTTTAAAATATGTACTTTTTTGTTACCACTGTTAAGCAGTAAGCATTCATGAACCAGAGTAGCAGTTTCTGAAATGTCCGCATCATTTTCGTTTTAAAAAAACACAGTAAACTATAACCACAATCAATAGGTGACCTACATTCAATATTGATTCATTCAACATATAACGATGCAGCACCCCCGTGAATAAAATGGAATCAAACCTGAATCTGTCGATACATTTTTTCTGACGAAAAGCAGTAAAGATGGCACTTACAGGCAGAGTCCTTTTACAAATTTAATTAGTGCAAAGTGCAGTTGGCTGGGGAATCTACCAAACTGCAGAATATGCTTCTATGGTCGGTCGTGTGGCATGCCCCAGCCGAGGGCGCTTGTAGTGCACACTAATGGCGTGTACATTTTGTACAAAATTGCGGCCATTTTATGTTCTGCTTTTAATATTTAGCGTGCTCTACAAACAGCAGAACTTCCGCTTATTTTACTGTAAGAATTAGTCCCAATTTCATTCTCGAAACATACTCCTGCAATTTCTATTTCTGCCACCATGAATATTCTTGTCGGTGCAAGATTTACTTTAAAATTCCGGGGGTGGGGGACTTTCCATTCAAACAGGCATGCATACTATTTTTTTTCTTAGTGGGAAAGCACAGGGATTACTATAAGTTTTTGGCTGGATTTGCAGTTCTGAGAAGTCATACACAAATACAGTACTGTTCTGGTTTATGGTTGCTGATGTCAGATCTCTAGGGCACTGAACTTATGGCAAGTGTCTCTTATCTACACCATACATAAACACTGGACACTGTTCTAGCCAACCTGTTCCTTAGACTGTAAAGCAGCACCAATAACCCCACCCATTTTCACACTCATTAAGTGGGGGTTGAGTGTCTCAAGCAAAACACTGAAGTCTGTTCACAGCCTTCAATAGGTTTAGTTTTTAGTTTGCCACCTCATCTGGGCTAAATACCCACACTCTGTGGGACCTTGGGGAAATCATCTACTCTCCCAGTGTTCTGGAATCTGGTCCAGCTAGCTGCAGAGAATTGTAAAAGCAGAACCCTACTGAAAATGAGATGTGTGTCTGAGCCTGGGCTATCCTAGGTACAGAGAAACATACACTTTGATGGCAGATAAGGGCCACTTGGCCCACCTAGTCTGCCCATTTCCCTATCTACAGGATAAGCTGCAGATCCCAGTTAACCAACAAGTAAACTATTAACATAAAACAAATTGAGTCAGATGCAGAGTAACCTTTTTTTTTTTCATTTGGGGCTAAATGAAGCTTCCACTGGAAACACACAATAATCTTTAAGCCATATTTAAGTCATACTGTTTGAGAAATCTAATACATACAATCCCCCATGACTAAGACACAGGATGGAATGCTAGTCTTATGACTTGGCTGCAAACAGGAAGCAAACCCACAGTAGTCTGTTCCTCTTTTAATGAACTGTGAAAGCCTTTAGTTTTATTAGCATAGTTTAAATCCTTTCATACAGTACAATGAAACACACTTAACAATCAGGGGTGTGATATTTTTAAAGTAGTGCCACAATATTCTCCTTCCCTTTGAGCTGCCCCTTTAAATCCAGCCTAGCTAGCCCACCTGTTGCATACATATTTATAATGAAGGGTTCCAGATAACTTCAAGAGCACCATACAGGTTGTTTTGCGTTTCCAGTCTCCTTCCTTGGTGAAACAGAACACCCTTTAATATTTACCAAACAATCTATTATGAATGTCAAAACAGACTTTTATTTTTCAGTCTTGCAAATTACATTGTTACAGCAGCAGTACTGTCTTTGCATTGACTGTATATTTCCATTTGTCATTATAACCAAGAACATTAACCTTGACGCCATTCCATACAGAAGACTGGTGAGCAGGCTGGGCAGCCTAGGAGTAAGTCCAAAAGTAGTAAAATGGGTAAGAAGTTGGCTAAGCAACAGGAGTCAGAGGGTGGTGGTAAATGGTGTTCACTCTGAAGAAGGCAAGGTGACCAGTGGGGTGTCGCAGGGATCAGTACTAGGCCCGATCCACTTCAGTGTCTTTATTAGTGACATTGCAGTAGGGCTGGAAGGGAAAGTATGCCTGTTCATGAATCTCACAAAAATCTGCAACAGAGTGGACTCACCCCGGGGGAGGGGGGGAACGAGGGACAATCTGAAAAAGCTGGAAGACTGGTCAAGGGTTTGGCAACTGGGTTTCAATGCAAAAAAGTACAAAATCTTCCACTTAGGGCACAGAAACCCTGGGCAATGTACTAATTGGGCAGGGAGGTATTGGCAACCACAAAACAGAAATTGGATCTGACAGTAATCATTTCTGATGACCTGAAGGTAGCAAAGCAGTGTGATAAGGCAGTGGGGAAAGCTAGCAGGATGCCCAGGTACATAGGGAGGGGTATCACCAGCAGAAAGAGGGAGGTAGTGTTACCCTGTACAGATTGATGGTGAGGCCCTACCTCAAGTACTGTGTCTAGTGCTGGAGGCCCCACCTCTGGAAGGACATAGATAGGGTGAAGCAGTACAGAAAAGGGTAACCAAAATATTGTAGGGCCTGCATCAAAAGCCCTATGAGGAAAGACTCAAGGAATTAAATACGTACACTTTAGAACAGAGAAGGGAAAGGGGGGACATGATATAAATGTTTTATACCCCACAGGTATTAGTAAGGTATGTGAAGGTAGTATTTTACACAGAATAGATGCTTGAGGACAAGGGGTCACACTATGAAGCTGGAGTGGGGAAGACTTACAGAGGGTAGTAGATGCATGGAATGACCTTCCTGAGGAGGTCATAGAGTCAAAAATAGTGGGTGAATTCAAGAATGCATGGGACAGACATAAGGCAATTCTAGTGGGGGGTAGGAGGAAGTAGGCTGTTGGTTAACTAGGATCTGCAGCTTATCCGTTAGGTAGGAAAATGGCAGACTAGGTGGGCAGCGGTCTTTATCTGCCATCAAATTCTATGTTTCTATTTTTCTATGAGATGGGAGAAAATACTTCACAGAACAGATGGCAGATGCCAGGAGCAGTCTCCCAGCGTAGGTGGTGGTGATAAAATAATAAGAGGATTCAAGCATTCATGGGACAGACACAAGGGGACCTTAGAAATTATGCAGGGGGGGGGGAGTCTGGAGATCAAGTAGGGTCTGTGATTGCACAGTAGATAGAAAAAAATAGGGCAGACTAGGTGGCCAAGAGGTCCTTCGCTGCCAACAACTTGTGTTTCTAAGTAACAAGTTCAGTACCCCGAGACTTATTTGCTCTGACTGTTTGTCTACACATGACATCACAGGAGTCAGTTTGTAAAACTGGAGTCCATCACTGTGAAAACTATTATGCTGTCATATAACACAATTATAGTGCAGACAGGAAGCTGGAGCCGAGAAATTCTAGGATACCATAAGGTAGTGTCATGTACAGAGTTGTAAAGATAAGGGTAAACTAAATGCATATAACATGTGAAATTAAGTACAAAATTGTAATATGTTGCCCCAAGATCTGGGGCACTTTTCTGGAACAGTAAGCAGATTTAAAAAAAATGTTTTCCTCCACTGGATTAAATATTTTTACTAAAAATAACAACAAATATTAATGCTGTATAATAACTGGACAACATTTTTCCCCATTGACAAAGCTGGTTGTAATTCAGTTATAACCAGCTGGTTGTAAGGGCTAATACCCACTGCGTTGTCAAGGGGAAAACTGCGAGATACTGAGCAGTTCACTCTACACTGTTTTCTGTCTGAACCACATACTGTAAATCTGTAATGTTTGCCCGTACACTACACAAAAATGCCAAGCTAGCATCAGTTCTTGTTCCTGAGTTCAGAACAGCATTCTGTTCCAGGAACCAGCAACTGACTGTGATCCGATACTCTGACAACATCTCTCTCATTCCCCTTTCAGGTCATACAGTGACAGAGCATATTGCCATAGGAATCCAGCTGCTATAAGAAACCAGTTTTTTTTAAAGACCTTTCAAAGAACACTGCTTGGTGCTTCTCTTATAAACTGTTTTAAACTTTTCCAGTTTTAACTTTGCTTCTTCTCAATAAGTGATTTAGCAATAGTTAAAAGAATCTGAATATAATTACAGCAATACAAGAAGTCTAGATTGCTGTGTCCTGCACTTGCTCAATTGCTGAGGCTAAAAAATGCTCACCTGCAACTACTTAAAACAAGGCATAGGAGAGTGTGGAAATTCAAATTTTACACACACCCTTGGTGTTGTTTGAGCAGATAAATCCCTTGTGTGTCACTATTGGGGTTTATAGCATCCCACACTTTGAGTGTGTAGCATTCTTGCTATATACAACAATTCATGCATTATACTATATTTGTTCATGAGAAATATTATGGTGAAAATCTGTACCTGACCACCTGCAACATAATTACAGTAAATATTCATGAAAAACTGTCAAGGTAAAATAACATTTTTGCAAAGTAAGCAAAATGAATCACGAGGATCAACTTATTTTTTTTTTTTTTTTCATGGCCTAAGCAAACGTAACAGAAATTATGTTTTCCCAAAGCTGACAGTGATAGCAGGTGCTCTTTAAAGTCAGAAAGTAACAAAACAAAGCAAAAATAGATCCAAGCATCACCAATCTCAGATGACTAACCACCCATCTGGTATTATGGACCTTGAAGAAAGAGTAGTTACTTACCATGACGGTAGATCTCAGAGATAATCTCCTTCATTGAGCCACATCCTGGAACTGTGAGTCAGCATCAGGACCACACAGAAATGTTTGCTGTCTGGGGCCATCCATGTTGATGTGCCTCATCAGTGCCTATATAACATGTTCATCCCCAGCATGCCTCAGCTCCCCACCATAAATGATCTCTGAGGATCATCGGATTGGCAGGGATCAAAACAGACAGGACCAACCAGGCACACACAGGAGAGGATATGAAAACCAGAGGCATCAGAGAACTACCTTGCAAGAACAGACAGGATAGTCACCTATCACCTGACAAGGTGGGGTGGGGGGGCAAGAAGCACAGCTGTGGCTCAATGGAGGAGATTCTCTGAATGAGCTGTTATGATATTTGTCAAGGACATCTCGCTCCATTGAGCTATATCATGGAACGATTCCAAGCAGTACCAAGCACTGAGGAAGCATGGCAGGACCTAAGGATTCTAAGTAAGAATGCTTTGCAAAACATTGAGATCAAAGTCAACATGTCTACAAGAAACAATGTTGAAACTATAATGTTTAGTAAATGTGTGAACAGTACTGCAAGTGGCAGCAGCACATAAATCAGCAGGACACACTATGGAAACAAACCTCTGACATAGCTACCCAATGGGTGAAGTGAACAAGGACAGGACCAGAAAGCTGCTTACCACGCTGCCAGTAACAGAAAATAATACAACTGGCTGACCATTTGATAGGCCATGCTTTGAAATGGAAGAGTCCACCATCTGGGGGGGGGACCACAAAAGCCACAGAGTTGTGAGTATTTTCTACGATCCTTACTATGATCCAGTTACCAAAGCAGCGTCCTGCAGATTTTCAGCACATATAAATGACATTCTTCACTATCCTGTGAGAGTCAAAAAATAAACAGGAATTTCAATAGTCTGATTTATGTGTTCTCTCAGACATGCCCTCTTGGGAGAAAATGAGGATTAGTAGGTAATGTAACACTATCCTTGTGGAAAATAAGAAAAGGAGGGTCTGTAACCAGAACATGTAACTCCGATATGCATCTAACAGATGTCCTAGCCACTGGGAACAGTGTCTGTCAGCTCACAAGTAGTGGCAGGCTCAAAGGGAGGTGCAGTCAGGGTCCCAAGTACCAAATAAGTCCAACACCCAAACTGGATCGCAGACCGGGTGTTGCAAGAGGAGAATGCATCTGTGTAACCAACAGGATATCTTAAGTTGGGCCTCTGTCTTGTGTTCTGTAAGGGCATGAAATTCCAACACTGCAGCCAAATGGATCTTTATAGAGCATTACCCCAGGGCCTAGTCCTTTAGGGAAAAGGGGTAGTCCAGCGCTTCATTAACTGGACATGTAAATAGATCCAGTGTACAAGCAGTACACCAAACAGTAAAGCATTTCCATTTTTGTGAGAATGAGTATCATGTACTGTAGATGACTTTCTCATAGCCAGTAGAGTAGAAGTAACTGCCAGGGAAACCCCAAAGTGGGAGTGCTCTATGTCCTCAGGAGCCAGGCGCAGGTGCAGGACCGCTTTGGTTTGATATTAAAGTAACTGACTTACTCAAAAAGTGTGTTCAAGCCATCCAGTAGATGTTTATTACAGGGCCACAGCCAGCACTAAACACTGCAGTGCTTTGCATCGTAAATGTGACTCTTCATCAGGAGGAGGAGCCAGGATGCTGGTGCACATAATTTATGCCATTACATTACTCGTCTTAAAGGAACAGTATATATTAAATCAGGATTCTGGCTATAACAAGACATAAAACAATGACAAGGTGATAATAAAACTCTAAAGTGCTCCACATAATATGTTTACCACAAAAAAAAGAAAAAAGTGTTGAATTCTGCCTTTAACCCTTCTTGTACAATTCCTTAAAAAATCTTGGTATAGGCTGCTAAAAAGTAAAAGCGTGATTTAAAAGCAAAAACCCTCAATGAAATCATTACGATACTTAGGTCTTTGTAATAATAGGAAAAATACACATAAGAATAGGCAGAATTCACTGTAAACACACTGACCAAACCATTTTAAAAAAACAGCAGTGCAGCATAACTACTTGGGATTACATATAAATAAATATGAATACATATATAAAATATATAGTGTGTGTGTGTGTGTGTGTGTGTGTATATATGTAATAGATATACCACTCTGAGGTATGCGGTCGCGCTGTGAACTACCTTGGTGTGCGCCAACCACCCAAGGAGTGCGTATATCAGAGCACGACCGCACACCTCAGAGTGGTTTATCTTATAAAATGTCTAAATTGTTTTGGGGGTTAAAGTGCAGGTGTACAGTCGCGCTCTGATATATGCATGGTCATGTGATGCTCATCATTCAATAAAAGAACAATTTTCTACCCATTTTATAAATATATTTATAAAATGGGTAGGAGAAAAGAATCTCATCATCAATTAAAAGCCCATCAGGAGACCGTAAATATATCAGGCGCAACCACACACCTACACTTTTACCCCCACTAAAAACAATTTTGCCATTTTATAAGATAGATAACCCACTCTAGGATGTGTGGACCGCTCTGATATATGGGCATGTGGGTGGCTGGCCTCCAAAGCGGCGATATCAGGAGCCGCCGCATCAAGACACCTAAGATTGGGTTATCTATTACATATATATTTTATTGTAAAAAAAAAAAAAAAAACTGGGTTGCTATTAGGATCAAATTGTAAGTAAGGAATAATACATCACAAGGTGTTCAGTAGTGCTAATTACCACACGCCCCCAGATGGGCTGTCGGGCATGAGGTGTAGCCAAGTGCCTTCAACCACCTGGGAAATGCAGTCTAGGATTCCCATAGGATCACATAGTAAACTGTAAGTAGCAACAACATGGCAGGGTGTGGCAATGCTAAATTGCTGCATGCCCAGCTGGGTAGTTAGGCATGAGGAGCAGTCGGGTGCCTTCAACCACCTGGGAAGTGGGGTATATGAGTCCCATAGGACCACAGTATAAATTTTAAGTGAGCAATACTACATGGCAGGGGATGCAGAAATGCTAAATTGCTGCATGCCCCGGTGGGTTGTGAGGCACGAGGCACAGCCGGGTGCCTTCAACCACCTGGGAAGTGCAGTATATAATTCACATAAGATCACAATATAACTTTTATGTGAGCAATACCACATGGCAGAGTGTGTGGCAATTCTAAATTGCTGCATGCCCAGGTGGGTTAGAGGCATGAGGCACATCCAAGTGCCTCCAACCATCTGGGAAGTGTGATATAAAATTCCACAGGATCACATTGTAAATTGTGGTAAGCAATAGCACATGGTAGGTTGTACAGCAGTGCTAAATTGCTGCATGCCCCAGGTGGTTTGTGAGGCATGAGGTGCAGCTGGTTGCCTTCAATCACCTGGGAAGGGCTGTATATAAACTGCACAAGATCACAGCATAAATTTTAAGTAAGTAATACCACATGGCAGGGTGTGTGGCAATGCTAAATTGCTGCATGACCCAGGGGGGCTGTGAGGCATGAAGCACAGCTGAGTTCCAACAACCACCTGGGAAGTACAGATGTTTTCACTTGGGTTGCCAGAGGCACCAGTGCTGCCACAGAAGTGCGGGGCCCAAAGGGCCCTGCGCTTCCATGCCACCATGGATGATTGCATGCAGGTGCCAAGTGCCTTCAACCACCTATGACATGTATCCATGGCCACAGAAGCTGGACCATGATGATGGATGTCTCTGTGTCATGTGGAAAGAGTTGTATGTTGTTTGTCCTACCTGATGATGGATGTCTGTGGTTACTTGTGTTGCCTTACCCCTTTGGCTGTTGGGATGCAGAGTTATGGTTGAAAACTCTAGCATCAAATTTCCATACTTTGTTGCTTTAATAGCAACCCAAACTAATGCAGTAACAGAATTTTTTGCAATTAATTTCCTTACTTTTTGAGATAGTATAATCATATCCTCATTTGCCTGTGGGAGAGCAGGACCCTCCAGGTCCTGTGCTTCCATCCCTTCATAGATGCAGATCCTGATAAACTCCATAGATGCCTGCTCCGATCCTCAGTAGCTGCAGACATGCAGACATGTACAGCATGTTGCTGTGGAAGTGCAGGACCCTGCATTTGTAGCAAAACAGCAACCAGTCAGCACAACCTTCCTATTACCCCACCTCATGAACTCAATACTGAACATTTTCAAATCTCCGCTTAAACATTATTCAGTACCACTGAAATGTCATTAGGCACAAGTATGAAAACACAGTTTTGGCAAGACTTGAAAATGACAGCTGTTACGTTCTATGAGGTGGTTTTAAAAATGGTACGTTGAAAGTTTGTGGTAAAATATTTGAAATTACCAAAGTTATCAGTGATCATAGCAAAATATGAATTAATGAGTATCATTTTGCATTTTTAGAAATTTTCCCCAAAATTTTCAGCATATCCTTCTTATGACCCCACCTCATGAATAAGGACAGTGAAAATTTTTAAATCCTGCTTGAAAGGTGATTTCGTCAAGTGACAGTGAAATTGACCTTTTTGGTTGGATTTGCTTAATTTCACCAACATTGTTCATGAGATCATGTCTCAAAAAGGCCATGTCGAAAATCTGGGCTTAAACTATGCAAAAATGGCAAAGTTCTGCATTAGAGTTGAAAATCCCATTGAAATACATTGAACAGCACTTACCTTACTTTCTCATATAGCAGTCAGCATTTCCAGCAGCAAGATATGTCTTCAGTCATAGAGTGGATCTTCACTCTGGGACTGGTTCAGAGTTAGGTGTGTGTGTGGGGGGTGCTGAGTGGGAGGTCAGAGTAAGGGGATTACATTGGTGAGGGACCATTTTCTTTATTACAGGCAGCACGGCAACTGGAAAGTGGGTGGGTGCCACTAGATACCAAAGAAAGAAGACATTTAAACAGTGATCAGAGGGGTGGAGGGTGCCACTAGACACCAGGGAAATGTAAAACATTATGGGGATGGTGGTTTGTGGGGTGGGGTGCCACTAGACACCAGGGGCAGGATTCTCAAAGCCTTCAGAAGGTGCAAAACCTTCTCTAAGTCCCCAAAACTTCCTCAGCTGCGGAAAAAAGGGGAGATTGCTCCAAGTGCTATTTACAAAAACCTCCGCAGCTTTGGAAAAAAACACTACGGACAGTGGAAAAGAAGTGCAGCTGCGGAAGTCCCTGAGGACAAAAAGGTATGAGATAAGTAAGGCACAGCCCCAGAAAGGCTATTCACAGCCAGTTTTTTTCCATAGCTGAGGAAAGAATGTTACACACAGTGGAATGAGGTGTAACTCTCCCTCAGCACACTGCAGTAGTGCCCCAGCAATTGGAATCAATTAAGGTGGAGGTGTACCACAGGTAATAGCATCTCAGACAGTGTACCAGTGGCTGATGTTACAGCACTGAAAGCACACATTGCCATGATATGGCAACAGGCAACAACCACTAGACCCAGTGCAGCCCATGACAGAGACCAACAAGCAGTAGAGCCCGACCAGCCAGCAGCAAGTGCTACCCCCGCAGGCCACAGGAACACCCCAGGGAGAACTGACCAGCAGGGACAGTTGGCCACTGTGGTGCCAAGGAATCGCTGGTAACTGTGGTGCTGCTGTGGGCCCAGTTGGGGACTGGTTGCTGGTCACTGTGTGTGCTGTCAGCTTCATATTATAGCAGCACTGTTACAGTCTGCTGCTTCATGCTATGGTTCCCTGTGCTCTGCCTTCACAGCCTCCACAGCTGTGGATTCGCAGCACTGCGCAGTCCTGAGGCAGCTAAATTGCCCACCTGCAGCACTTTTGCGAGAAATCCACAGCTGCGCTGCTTTTCTTTGAGAATACAGTGCAACTGTGTTTCCGCACTGCAGCAAGCCTTTTCCTGCAGCTGCAGGAATTTTGGCTTTCTTTGAGAATCTTGCCCTAGGGATAGATGAAACATTACAAGGACACTGATCAGAGGGTGGGGGTGCCACTAGACACCAGGGAAATGTGGAAACATTATAGGGAGGGTGACAGAGGGGGTAGGGGTGCCACTAGATTACAAGGAAATGTGAAACATTACAGGTATGGTGATCAGAGGGGTTGGGGTGCCACTAGACACCAAGGAGATATGAAACATTACAGAGACCGCAATCAGAGGGGTGGGGTGCCACTAGACAGCAGGAAAATATAAAATATTATGGGGACTGTGATTGGATTGGTTGGGGTGCCACTAGTCACTAGAGAAATGCGAAATATTATGGGGATGGTGATCAGAGGGGTTGGGGGTGCCACCAGACACCAGGGAAATATGAAACATTATGGGGACTGTGATCAAAGGGGCAGGGGACAGTATTCCCCTTAAGGTGTGCGTTTGTGCACCTGCGTACTATTCAGAAAACAGCCATGCACTGCTGTGGTACTAGCTCACAAAACACCTGATTGCTCCAAGAATGCGTTGATGAAGCAGGCTTCAGGCAAACTGAACAAACTGAAAATGGTCAGAATTTGCAGGAGGCAGCGAGCAGGACATGAAACATTAAGCAAGCATTTGTATGCCCGCCCCTCTACCCATGATTAAGTTTAATAAGCCAGACACTCTGCCCCACACATTGAACAAAAGAGCTGATCAGCTATGTAGTTGCCTATATGCCAGTAGGCTGTGAAGATTATGCCCCTGCCCCCAGCAGTGCAAATGATAATCAAGAGACACTGGAGGATGGCATGGATTTATTTGTAGACAGATTCCCCAATAATAAGGAAAGCACTCTCAGAATTTTTCTTATGTGGTATATAATAATATATATATATATATATATATATTATTTCAGGTTTTAGGTTGCACAACCTGCCTCCTCCCAGTAGCATCTCACGTGTGTGTGTGTGTGTGTGTGTGTGTGTGTGTGTGTGTGTGTGTGGTGTGTGTTGTATGTGTGTGTGTGTATGTATATGTATATGTGTATATATATATATAATATGTATATGTAATACATGACCCACTCTAAGGTATCTTGGTTGCGCTGTAATATACGCATGCCTTGGGTGTATCAACCACCAAGGTGTGCGTATATCAGAGTGCGACAGCACACCCTAGAGGGGTTATCTATCTTATGGCAAAATTGTTTTGGAGGAGTGTGAAAGTGCAGGTGTGCAGTTGTGCTCTGAGATACACACAGTCATGTGATGTGTTTCAACCAATCAGCAGACATGATTTTGCCTACCCATTTTATTTTAAAAATATGTGCATATATATATATATATATATATATATATATATATATATATATGTATATGAACGTATGAAAATGCCAGCAGAAACAGGCCTCATGGTCTAGCGGGTCTGCTTGAGTGCGCAGCTAGCACCTTATAATGCTGCTGCCCCTCCCTTCCTCCCCAACCTGTTACCCCTTCCGCTTTCTCTATCCCAATCCCTCTTGAAGCTGTCTACCATCTTGCAAGCCACTACCTCACCCGGCAAGGAGTTCCACTTGTCCACCACTCTTTCTGTGAAAAAATATCTCCTTATCTCTCTCCTGGATCTACCCCCTTCAGTCTCAGTTGGTGTCCTCTCATGTGCTCCCCTTTCTCCTCTAGAAAATCCTCTCTGTATTAGTCTTGTTTATTCCCTTCAGGTACTTAAAGGTCTCAGTCATATCTCCCCTGTCCCTCCTCTCTTCCAGGGAGTACATATTCATCTCTCCCAGCCTTTCCTCATATGGCTTGCCCTCCAATCCCTGGATCATATTTGTAGCTCTGTGCTGTACCCCTCTCCAACAAATTGATGTCCTTCTTCAGGAACGGGCGCCCGTATTGCACGCAGTACTCCAGGTGTGGCCTGACCAGCAACCTATACAAGAGCAGAATAACCTCCCTCCCTACTTCTGGAGGAGATCCCAATAGCTATACACTCCAGCATTTTGTTGGCTTTTGCCACCACCCTTCTGCATTGAACAGAGTTGTTCATGTTTCCTGTTATGATCACCCCTAGGTCTTCTCTTCTGTGGAGCAACCCAACTGAACCCCATTTAGTGACAATCTCTCCCGGGTTCCAGGCTCCAAAGTGCAGAACCTTGCACTTCTTGATGTTGAACCCCAGCTGCCATTTATCTACCCATTCCTGAAGCTTATTCAGCTCCTCCTGCAACCCATCCCCCCTTCCGTGTCATCTACCACAGCTTCCATCTTGTATCATCTGTGAACAGACTGATTTTGCTCCGGATCCCATTTGAGATATCTGCAAAGAAAATCATAAACAGTACTGGTCCCAGCACAGATCCCTGTGGAACCCTGCTTGTCACCACTCTTGTAATGAGAGTTCCCCTCTACCACCACCCTTTGCTGTCTCCCCTTAGCCAGTTCCTGATTCAGGTCACCATTTTTGGTTCTGCCCCACATACTCCAGCTTCCCCCAATCTCCCATGGCACTGAATCAAAGGCTCACTGAATTCAAGTGCAGGACGTCCCAGCATGGCCCTTGTCCAGTTCTTGTGTCACATCATAGAACTCTACTAGATTTGTCTGGCATGATCTGCCCATGACAAACCTGTGCTGCTTGTCGTCCTGGATACTGTTTGCCTCAGAAAGCTCATGAGCCTCTCCTTTAGGATGGTCTCCATTAGTTTGCCCAAGATCAAGGTGAGGCTCACTGGCCTGTAATTCCCTGGTTCATCCTTTGGTTCAGTTTTGTGGATGGGCACCACATTGAACATCCTTCAGTCCTGTGGCACACATCCTGTGTCCAGGAATGTATTGAACAGGTCTGCCAGCAGCCCCACAAGAACCTCTGCCAACTCCCTCAGTACTCTACGGTGAATGCCATCCGGCCCAGGTGCTTTGTCCACTCTTAATGCCCCGCAACCCTCCAGCACCCTGCCCTCTGTAATCCCTGTATCTGTTGTCCCTCCTCCTTACCCACCCCCCACCTGCCTAAGGTATTTGCCCCTCTCTCCTGCGTGAACACAGAGCAGAAGTACTTGTTCAGTGCCTCTACCTGCTTGCTCCCTTCACCCACACCCCATCTTTCTTGATCCTCACAATCTGATCTTTGTGTCTCCTTTTCTCACCTATGTAATAGAAGAAGACTTTTTCTAATCTTTTGATCCCCTTCACCAGTCTCAGCTCTCTAGATTCTTTGTCCCCCGATCAGTCTGGTGACCTCCCTAGACTTTTCTCTATATATATCTTTGTTGTCGCCCCTTCCCATTTTCTTACACTTCCAAAATGCCACCCTCTTGGCTCTCACCCCTTCCCTGACCTGTGGTGACAGCCAACTGGGTTTCTTTGCCCTGCACTTCTTTTTCTTTTTCCTAGTACATGTCTCTGTTGCCTCCGCCAGCCCTCCCCTTATTATATTCCACTTCTGATCTGCATCCATGTGTTGTTGGATGTCTGCCAGTTGTTTAGTCAGAATTACTCCCATCACTCTAAAGTCTGCCCCCCTAAACTCAACCACCCTTGTACCCATGCCTCCTGTGTCCCTCCCCATGTTTAGTGTGAACCACACTGAGTAGTGGTCACTCCCCACAAGCCATTCCCCCATGTCTAGGTTCCTTACAGTTTCCCCATTATCCAGTACAAGGTCCAAAGTCCTTTCCAGCCATGTTGGCCCCTGTACCAGATGTGTCAAGAAGCTGTCCTGAAAAGCTTCCAACAGGACCCCCTCTCTTGAACTCATGGTGGCAGGTGTGCTCCAGTCCACCCCCAGTAGGTTGAAATCCCCCACCACCACTGTGCTTCCCTTCCTGCTTACCCTTCAAATTTGATCTGCCAGTTCCTGGTCCAGGTCACAACCCTGTGATGGTGACCTGTACACTAACCCCAGCCTTAGTGTCCTATTCCTTGGATCCTGGAACTGCATCCACAGAGCTTCTGTCCTCCCTTCCTCCTCTTCCTCCCTTATGCACTTAATCCCCTCCCTCACATAGATCACCACCCCTCCCCCATTCCCCTTAGCCCTATCCTTTCTGAATAGCCTGTACCTAAGATCATCATATCCCAATCCTGGTACTGGGTGGCCCATGTTTCTGTGATGGCTGCTATGTCCACCATTTCCACCACCAAGAGAGCCTGTAACACCGCAGTTCTGTAGCTTAGGCTTCTTGCATTTAGTGAGACCACCTTCCAGCCTGTTGCCTCCCCAACCTTACCATTCCTCTCCCCCCCCTTTGGTCCTCTCTGTGCTCCCTCCTCACTGCTTTCACATCTAACTACAGGGGTGAGCACCCTATGCTCCCCTTTCCGGACATTCTTTCTAACAATAGTCCCCTTGCCACACTCCTTTCCTAGTTTAAATCAACCCTTGTTGAAATATACTGCTCCAATCCCTGTCTCAATACACTTATCCCCTCTTTGCTCAAATATAACCTGTTCTCTGCATATAGGTCATTGTTGTCCCAGGTCCTGCCCCAGTCTGACACCAGCCCATATTTCCTGGTTCAGCACCAGTCCCTCAGCCACCCTTTGAACTCCTCTGTCCTTTTTTTTTTCTCCCTATACTTGCACATGGTACCAGTAGCACCTCAGAGAATGCCACCAATACTCCCACCTCCTCACACTGCCTACCCAATTCCTCAAATCTCCCCTTTACCATCTCCACTGTTTTCCCAGCCAAATTTTGTTCCCACATGCACCACCACATGTGGTTTCATCCTTCCTCTGCTTTCACACTTGAGAACTGCCTGCCCTGTCTGCAGTCAACCGAATTGCCTTGATCCAGCTACAACTGTGTCTTCCCCTTCCTCCCCATCTGATCCCCTTCAATATGGAGTCCCCAGCACCAACACCCCGGCCATTCTGATCCTGACCCGACCTTCCACTGTGATCCCTGTCCACTCCTCCTGGAACCCCGCTGCCTCCTTCTTACATCCATCATCTGCACCTTTTGTGCTCTTGGTATCATTCCCCCACTGCCTCCTCCTGTTACTGCCTCTCCTCCTCCTCTACCCTATGCTTCCTCTCCCATCTCTATTTCCCATTGTAAATCCTACCTCTTGGACCTTCCTACCCCTACCCCCATCTCACAGCTCTGATACTTCCCTTCCTCTGCCAACACTGCAGGCATATTGCTTGATAACCCCACAATGGTGCCATTGCCTCCTTCCACCTTCCTGATCCCTCCCTCCTCCTACTGCACCTCCACTCACCCCATCCTCCTTGTATCCCCATCTTTAGTTCTACAGTTCCTCTGCATCTCCTCACCCCTCCTTAGTGGGTCCTCCTCCCTCAGCTTCCTCCTCCCTCACTCTCCTTAGTTCCTGCTATAACCCCCATTACTTCATCCTCCAATTTCCTTAGCCTATAGCAAATTGGACAGCCTCCCATTTTCATCCAGACAGCTGCCCCACATCCATTGCAACTCACTATCCTCCCTGAGCCTGCCATCCTCCCTCCGGGGTGCCCATCATTCCATCCTCTGTTCTGCAGCCTCCACCCACCCTTATCCATATATGTCCACTTCCACCACCCCTCGCATTCCCCCCATGCAGCCCTTCACACCTACTCCCCATTATTTGCGTTCAGCTTCAGTGTATCCCCCACACCTGTCCCCCAGTCCTTAATCTCATACTTATATGCTCTGTTAGTAGTCTGATATCAGTCCTTTAACCCCTTAGTCCTTATCTGGTGGACTTTACTCAGTAACACATTAATACAATCCCCTCAGTGTACTACATTAATGCAGTAACACATTAGTACGATCCCGTCAGTGTATTACAGCTCTTATGAACCCTAAATATTTATCACAGCCCTGAGTATGCTAGATCTGTAGCTTAGTAATACATTAAATCCAAATATGGCATCACAGAACAAGGCTAGCTTTCATACTATAACAATCTTTGCAAGAGACCCTGTGGGCTTGGTAAACCATTTTATCTCCACCCACCTGCAACCCCTGTGTCTGAACTTTTACCACCTGACTATTAGCTTTAAGAGTTAGTTCATATGGGTGGTTTGTATCTCCACAATATATATAGCATAGCAGTAGCGCCACTATAGTTAGGGTTGAGTAGGCAGTTTAGTGTTAAACCTTAAATTTTGCACTTTTTATAACTTTGCAACCATTCAACGGATTTGCATGAAATTTGGTATGCTTAGTCCTGTTGGATAGACCTCTTGAAGTGCCAAGTTTCATTTTGATTGGATGTGCACATGCAGCGCATAGTGAAAAAAAGTGAAAGTCACTTTTTAGCCAGTTTTTGCTGTTTGTTCCTCATCACACTGCAGCCACACCATTTGGAAATTTGGTCTGATGTTTTCAGGGTAGAAAGAGATTGCTCCAAAGAACAAGTCAGCATTGGTTGGGTGAAAAAATATTAATCCATTCTAAAGTTATTCAGTTTTGAAATGTTGGATTCTGAGCAGGCTCAGTTCAGTCATTTGGATAGCTGCACAATTGTGAAAAGAGATTTGGGCTCATGAAAAGGCATTTTGGACAGCTTGTGAAAAGGAATTAATAAAATCCCTCTTTGTGAGGAAAAAATTCCTTCTTTGCAAGTAGCCATCTTGTTTTCATTTTTTCTTCCCAAACAAAATATTATAACTTGCCTCAAGGATTTCTTCTATAGACATCCAAGTATGGGTTTTGTTCAAGGGGATGTCCTGCACACTTCTGTGGCTTTGGTTTACTTTAGTCAAAAAATCATAATTTTTAAATTCAAAATCCCTTTTCGCCATTTCTTCAATCCCCTTTTGCAAGATGTCAAATCCCTTTTCATGAGATGACCAGATGGCCATACCTCAAGAAAAGGGATTGACTTATGGAAAGGATTTTGACAGCTCACGACAAGGGATCATCTCACAAAAAGAGATTTTGAAAGCTCGCAAAAAGGGATTACTTTATAAAATCCCTTTTCACAAGCTGTCAAAATCCCTTTTCATGAGATGATGACCAGATAGCCCTACCTCACGAAAAGGCATTGGCTTGCAAAAAGGGATTTTGACAACTCATGAGAAGGGACTGGCTCACAAAAAGGGAATTTGACAGTACGCGAAAAGGGATTACTCCTTATAATCCCTTTTCAGGAGCTGTCAAAATCCCTTTTCATGAGCCAATCTCTTTTCATGAGCTGTTGTGAGTTTATGACCAGATGGCCAAACCTCGCGAAAAGGAATTCACTTGTGAAAAGGGATTTTAACAGCTTTTGAAAAGGGATTTCTAAATTGTACTGTTTCTTTTCCACTTCACTGCAAAGAAACAGTTTGGAATTAAGAGATGACATTTTCAGGTTAGAAAGGTTTGCCCCACAGATGTGACTTTTGCTGATTTGGTGATAGAATTTACATTACTTCCATAGTTATAACATCTCAAAGTTTGGACATTTCCCATAGGATAACGTTGTGGTGGATGCAGTACCTTTCAGTTTACATGTGCCATCTGGTACCATAGATCTCTAGATCTGGCAAGTTTTGCTCCTGTGGGTGGTGTAGTTGTGGAGCTGCAGAGTGCCAAAAAAAGGGAAATTTACCATTTTTGTGCAAATTATTTTCTCGGGGCTATGCCCAAAATGGTTTAGGAGTCTGGTCTGAAATTGTTAGGGTATATGGAGTCTGGCGTCACTGATGTGCCTTTTGAAGATTTGGTGAAAAAGTATTAATCCATTCAAAAGTTATTTAACTTTAATGTTTCCCATTATAGTCTATGGGGAAAAAAATATATGTGCCATGCGAAAGCATATTTTTGGTTTCATGAACGCACCTTTTAGTGTCCCATATGGGTTCAGTATTGTTGTGCTGCCGCCATGTTGTTTTCAGTTAGTGAAGAAGAAAAAACATAATTAAAAAAATAATGCCCCTTGCTAAACGCCAATGGTTGTGTTTACCTAATCGTGGCCCAAGGAACACAACCCTGGCTTCAGATTTTTAAAATTATGCTCAGAAATATGTTTTTTTTTTTTTATATAGTTTGTCTGTTGGTAGTGTTGCAATTTGCAACAGTACGTCTGCAAAACTTTTGCAAACTGCAAAAGTGTAACAAATGCACTTTCACAACTTGCGACACCCTTTTTTGAAAGCTTTTGCAAAATTTGCAAAAGTGTCTCAAATTTGCAAAAGTACTTCCAAAAATTGCTTGTTTCTTTGCCACTTCACTGCAACTAAACAGTTTGGACTTTTGGGCTGAAATTTGCAGGGTAGAAAGGGATTGCCCCACAGATGTGAGATGTGCCTTTTGCTGGTTTGGTGATAAAATTTACATTGGTTACATAGTTATAACAGTCGAAAGTTGAGAAATTTCCCAAAAGATAACACTGTGGAAGTCGTGGTACCTTTCAGCTGCTATATATCAAAATGGTTAGAGATACAGATTGTTCACTAAACGTAGCTTAGTACACCTTTAGGTTTACCAAGTATGCATGCAGGTTGCCAGGTTATTATTACAACTGTGGTGAAATTTTATCCAATGTTCTTATGGTCACTGAGGTATTGCACCATTTGCCTTACAAGGGTTACTTGGAATGTCTCTAGGAGTGCGCTGTGTCTCTATACTTATGGGGTAGATGGGTACACTCCCACATATGGATACCATTGTGCAATAATGGGAGTGTAGACCCCTCCATTATGCAGTAGTGAGAGCACAGGGCCCTCTGTCATGATGGTTAATTGCAATGTCTCTACACTTGAGGTTACATAGGAGCACAGGGCCACATGAGTCGATTTACAATATGCACTATAGACTGATGGGTACAACCACATATGGGTAAAATTACATTTTCTCAAAAAGAAGGGAAATTCATTGCAATAAAACTCTGTTAATGCATTAGTTAGAGTTTCTATTACAGTGAGAAAAGTCTGGAAATTTGCTGTTGGGGTTAACAAC